>CAWUFW010022876.1:0-86615 GCA_963921515.1 Calotriton arnoldi | reverse complement strand
AGAAAAGAAATTTTTGCGTTTAGGCAAACGGGCAGATTCTGCGAATTGCCCTTTGCGAACTCAAAAATGCTTGATACATCTGCCCCTTCGTGTCTAGTGCTCAGGATGTAATATTAACACTGAGTGCACACTTTTTGTGAGGTATGTATACACCGTGAGGAAACTGCACACTTATATTTAAAGGTAACTGAAATTTACAAGGAAATATTACCAAACCACGGAGGATCCTATGCAAAGGTTTTAATGTAGGAAAAATAACACATTAATTCACATGTAGCCTGATAATGGTGATCTATGCAGGACTTCACTCACGTATGAAAACTTTGCACATCCTTAATGGAGTGGTGTCTTCACTGCTCAACTAACATGAGATGTGAGGTGCTTTGGTCTGTGGGGCTGTGGGACATTTTGTGGTGGTCTTTCAACAACTCTCAGAGGGATTTATATACAGACAACCTACTTGAGGTTGCTCTATGCACTATTTTTTCATAATCCCAATAAATTGTTCCAATGAGGTCCCTGCAGGGATACTCTCCTGTAGGTGTCACTCATACACTTTGAGAAATCATGTAGTGTCAGAGCCATTGAAGGGTGGACGGATGCAATAATGCAGCCCTTCCATCTGCATCTCTCTTGTGGAAGACCCATTAGATGTTCGATGCCAGTGGTTCTTAACCTTTCGACTTCTGTATAACCACAGAATCAGTACTGGAAGCCGGGGACCACCACCTTAGATATTTCTACGATCTGAACATCAAAACAATACACAAAAGAACAGAAACTACTACACATCAAACAAATACACAAATTATGATATATTTTATTTAATTCACAAACAAAAAAATGCAAAAATTGAAATTTGGATTTTAATGAGAAGGTTAGAGCTTTTCAAAGTTTACTTTATTTCTGAAAGACAAAGCAATACGCTAAATTCTAGCATATCACACTCTCTATTTTGCTCCTAATGCATGCTCTCTTTTTGTCAGTGGATACCAGTGCTGCTTCAGTTGAGACCACCAGATCATCTATACAGGAATACGTTTCCTGTACTTGCGCTGCTCACACGAATCAAGATAAGGATACCAACTTAATTTTTAGCTTTCAATTTATTTCAAATTCATTCACATTGAAGAATATTTTACATTTTTAAATCTTGCTTTTTATGTATATGTACTTTATTAACCAGTTAATAATAATTAATTTTCAAAGCAGTCACGGACCTCCTGAGTAGGTGTCATGGGCCTCCAGAGATTGACGGACCACAGGTTAAGAACCACTCGTCTATGTTCTTTGTCCTGATGGCACAAAGAACTACAGTTTTTCCTTTCTAGTACAACATTGACCACTGTCTTTCTCTGTTGAAACGGTTAAACTGGTTTGTATACCTTCCCAAAGTAGTTATGATATTCACAGTGCAGCCTTTCTGACCCATTGCAGGACAAGAGGCTGTTTGAGGAATGACACCTCACTGCCCCAGAAGAGTTCCTCTTTCTTGAAATCTTTATCTCCAGGCTCCCTCCCGCAGGCATTTGTTACTTGATCATTCCTCAGGTCCTTTTCAGCCTCCATCAGGGTCAAAGAAGTAAAAGGACAAAGACATGGACAATACTGTGGACCAAGACAGTGACTGAGGAAAAATACAATTAGGCAGGAACCAAATACCAAGAGAAGGTTTATAGCGATGGGCAGAGGATAAAGCGTAGACTTAGAGGGAGGAGATAGGAGAAAGTAACAGAAAGAGGCAGGCATGGAGGAGTGAAAGACAGACTTGGTGACGTACTGACTGTTGTTTCACTGATGTTACAAAGGGTACGTCAGTCCCATCGGGTGCCGGAAACTCCCACATGCGACAGCCACAGTTTTTGATAATTTTTGCTTGGCCACAACTTTTCTTACAGGCCTGGAAATAAAACAAAACTTCAGTGAGTCACAGACAACAGTTCCCACATCCATACCCCTGACTGAAGAGAAGGGTGTGGAAATTGGGACCTCATGGACTAGCACATAGGGGGACAGAAGACTATGGCGAGGTCGACCAAAAGTATGCTGTGGCAATACAAGCATTTTGCCCGCGAATAACCTCCTTTCCTCTGTTAAGGGGACATTTACCCATAATCTTCAAACTCAATAAGTCGATGTGTCAATCTCTAACTTTCGTGAGTCCTGCCTCATCTTGGGTGACTTCAACCTCCCAGACAACACAAGCTCAAAACCACAAGAGACACTCTTCAACCTCAACAGTACACCCAATGTGGTACAGCATGTCACACAACTAACACACTCCAAAGGCCTTACCCTCGACTTTGTCTTCTCAACATCACCAAACACAATCCAATGCAAGCTACCCATACTCTTGGACTGTTCTAACCACTATGCTATCCCTATTTTTCCTGCTTTGCATACTATAAACAAACCAAGGTCAACAAAAAGAGAACACCAAATCTTCAGAACTTTCAAAGACTTTTTCATAGAAAACCTAATGCTTGAACTCACCTCTCACCACATTAACACCACATTAGATGCCAATACCCTTATAAACAACAGTTTTTTTGGAAAGGTATGTAAACATCTAAGCCCCAATTACAACATGCAAGTGCAAGCCAAAGCCTTCAGTACTATGGTATTATAAAGATCATGCTAACAATAAACGATCCATCCACAGACAGAAAAGAAAATGGGAGGAAAACAGAACTCTAGAGGACCTCTTGATACTGAAGTCCCTCCAAACAATGCACAAACAGATCATTATTTTAGCCAAAACAAAGTACTATACCATCACCATCACTGAAACCACCAACAGTGCAGAATGCTATTTAAAACAATAATGCACTGCTTCAACCACCTGCCAGATCCACCTATACCTCACTCCATAGAAAAGTGCAATGCCATTAACCTCTTCTTCTGTGACAAAATACAGACCATCCAATAGCATATCAATGATACCAAGCCTGCTTATCTCTTACACTCACCCCTTCCCATAGAATCGCGCAATGGTCAGGCTTCAAAGCCCTATCTCTCCCAGATCTGGCTAACATACTCAACTCCTTTAAAGCCACTACTTATGACGATGATGTTTTACCATTGTCCTTCATCAAAGATCTCTCTGGGGATGCTCTCTTTTCCCTGCTTGCCATTGTCAATGCCTGCCTCGCTCAAGGCATCTTTCCTGGAGCTCTCAAGACTGGCAAGATCCTCCCACTTCTAAGGAAACCTACACTAGACCCTGATGTTCTCCAGACTACCCGCCCATCACCTACTATTCATTGGGAAGATCATTGTAAAAGCAATCCATGTTCAACTCCAAGATCACATCAATGCTAACCATCTTCTGCAGGACTACCAGTCTGGTTTTGATCGCACTGGAGCACGAAAACAGCCACTTTAACATCAGACACAATGCCCTCTTGACTACAGATGAAGATGATACCGGCTTCCTGATATTTCTGGACCTCACAGCTGCCTTCGACCCAGTCAACCATCCCACCCTCATATGCGCCTTTAAGTTGTGAATGGGATTCATCAGCAATGTCCTTCACTGGTTCTCCTACTACTTTTCCAACTGACACTAGTTTGTTCACATGGGCACCTGCAGGTCACAACAGATCCCTATGAAGTGTGAAATCTCCCGGGTTCCATACGGTCTCCTGTCATCTTCTACTTTTCCATGGAGCCACTTGGCGCTCTATTCACAGATAGCAGCATCACGATGCAACACTACGCTGATGATATATGTTGGACAAGATACTCATCAGATAGTGTTGCCCTAAACCTTTTGCTTTTTCCAACAGGGTTTTGCTGATTCTCTGCTGTGGCCTCCAGGCACTTTCCCACTGTGGATGCAGTGTGAAAGTGCGCGTGCCCTTCCTACCCATGTTGCGAAGTGGGACAGACTCAATGTTCTCTAACATGGGCCAATCTGCCATAGAAGACCGGTGGGTGAGCGCTAATTCTATACTGAGTAAACTCAGGAGCAGAATGTCAGTGCAGTCTGCTGTGTGTGATCACCCGCACCTACGGTGCCCGTGATCGGAGTGTGCAGACTGCCATCCCAGGCGTGCGTGCACACTGGCCCTATCTTAATTAAACCTGTTTCTAGTCTGTAGTTGCAGACTAGTGTGGGCGCACTTGCACCTCTGGTGCTGGAGACTATGTTACCGACCTGCCATTGCAGGTAAGTTTGCGCAATATCGCACGTGCACCCAGGTACTGAGGAATAACTGTGTGTGTTTTGACTACCAATGAGACTTGCTCTTCCCATAAGGTAACATGGGGAAGTGATTGACATTACATTACTTCAGGCTGCAATAGTGGATTGCAGTAGAGCAGCCTCACGATGTTTCATATCAATGGATTGGCTGTGCCAAACCCTTTCCAGTGGTAAAGGTGATGTTGGCATAACTCGCATAGAAATGCCACTTATGGAATTTGGACATTTCTATGCTTTCAGAGTCCCATGTGCAATGGTGAATTGTTCCAGAGGACACCAAGGGTAGGGGGAGCACATCTGTGCATTCCCCATCAACACCCATAAACCATGGGCATACAATGGGAACGACAGACCGCTGTAATTTGAGGGTCGGATGGAATAGATAGGGAGAGCAAGGTTTTTGACACTTGGTTTCTTAGTCTTGATCATCGCCTCACTAAAGATTAAGATCTACATTCCATGGCCCCATGGCAGGCAGGCCTATAATTTAGGGGCACATCTAGGGTTCAAAGGAAAAACCCTACACTGCCCCCTACCTTCAAAGGCACACAATAGTATAATTATGGGTGCCATCCTTCAGCAAAGGGTGAGATACATTTGTGGGGACGGGGGACCGGAGAAACGGACTGCGTGGTGCACATTGACAGAGAACTCTGTTGTGCACATGGAGGATTACTGCCCACGAAGGGGACAGAGTGTCCTCTTGGAATAGTGGCTTGCCTGGGCCGAGACCTGCTGAAGTTTGGTGCCCTGAAGTGTGCTCTTCACAGGACCGTCTGTGGGCCTCCTGTTCTCTATGGGATCTCAGGAACATCAAAGATCTTCTGCGAAGGACTTACACCTTCTTCGTTACATATGGAGAGTGGTGCCCTCTCAAGTGCCCACATCGGTTACTAAATCCAAACGGGCAGCATGGTGTGAGCGTGGAACTAAGACTTATCCCTGGAGACCGGATTGTCTAGCACAGAGCCCAGAAATCTTCACCGCATCTAAGGCGCGGGGTTCCCGAAACGCAGGAACCCTAACACTCATAAGCATCTAATTGGTGGTGAGCGGATTCACCGGTTCAGGGATCCAAAGTGACCTGATTCGTTGACCGTGCCGCATTTCTCTCATGAGACACACAGACTGCATGCTCATTGTGTGCGGTGTCTGATTCAGAGGGTGCAACCCTCAAAGGTGGGGGTGTATCCGTAGTAGAGTTTGCTCCTGTGTGTGTGTGTGACCAGATCGGTCTGGTTCAACGTGATCATCGTGCATCGGATGTGGTCATCCTTTCCAGTGAGGTACAGAATTAGCAACTGTTCATTGTGTGTGACTGGAATTGCCTGGTGCAACCTATTTCAACGTACACCGGTCATAGTGCCTCACTTCCAGGGAGGTACGGAAATTGCAACTCATCATGTTTGAGATCTGAAGGCTCATACCAACGTGCACCAGACGCTGTGCCCTGATTGCCTGGGCATGACTATTATCATCTTGTACCTGTCAGTGTGCCTCATCCTATCGAGAGGGTCCCCTGTGTTACTTCCCATTCATCGTGGCAGACCAACAGCCCTTTCCTCACTTGGCCCCTCACGAAGACAACTTGGCGCCAGGTAGGAGTGAGAGAGATTGATTGGGTTAAAGGAACGCTTCATAGACAGTTTGGAAGCGGGTCAAGAGGATGCGTGATTCCATTGTGTTTTGAGACCTGTGGGTTAACTTCCAGAGTTGCTGCTAAACTCCCCTTGTTTACGTCCACCTCTTAATTAAACATGCTACACATTCCCACCTGCTTCCCGAAGAACAGAATAAGTGACTTTGCCGCGGGTATAAGAAAATTGGGGTGAACTGGAGGGTGGAGGGAGGCTGGTGCCACGGAGTCTGCAGACTGTGTTAACCATTGTCCTGCTGGGTACCAGTGACACCACATTAGGGTGCTGAGTGCATATGTGTGCAAGAGCATTCCATACGGACTGTGCTGGTTACCTGTCACACCATAAAGTGGTGCAGAGTGAGCGTGTACGAGTGGGGGTGATAGTGTGTGGACAGCCTGTGATTCACAACACTGGCCTGCGGTACCGCGTTGTATGTTGATTTCGTGCCAAAAGCACAATACATCAGACATTGGGTTTTCCCGCGTGGCTCTGGCCAGGGCCGGACTGGCCATAGCGGGCACCAGGCGTTTCCCGGTAGGCCGCTAGGTTGGGGGCCAGTTTTGGGCCCTGGGGGCCGGTTTTGTTACCGGGGGTCAGCAATATCGGCCTCCGGTAACAAAATCGGCCGAAACCGGCCCTCGCAAACTGCTCGGCCGCACTCCCCCTCACCCCAGGGGGGCCGGCTGAACAGTTTGCCAGGGCCGAGTTTCTGTTCCCAGTTCGGCCCTGGCTCTGGCCCTTGGTGCTGCTAACAAGTTTTCTCGTTGCATGTATGTACATATTGTTGATATCATTATGACCCGGGTGTACCAAATAACTGTGTGGGGCTATATTATCGGGATTGCCAGGGTAGGCCTGGAGTGAACTGCGTGTTGCACCGCATAAGGGTGCTCCCTCTGGGGAGGAGGGTTGGATTAGGAATTGTCCCCACGTACATACTGTTGATATCATCACCAAACGATTGGGTCTAGTATTGCTAGTAATAATCCCAAATGTGTTTTATGCCGAAAAGTATCTGATGTTCATGTTATAAAGATTGAATATGTGTGTTTAATGCAAACATCTTTACATACATCTTGTGTGAAGTCTCTTTTGTAATGCTCAGTGTATTTATTGCGACTGTCTGCTGTGCCTTTGCTTTACATATTGCCTCTGGATTAATCCTGACTGCTCAGTGCCAAGCTACCCAAGGGTGAGCACCGGTTATGCAACGAGTGTAATCACCTGCCCTTGATGTGAGCAGTAGGTTCTGCCTGGCAGGGGGCATCCCTTCAGCCAACCAGAAAGTGAGGGTTGCAACAATACAGAACTCTATTTGAAAGTCTCCTCTGCTTCAAAAATCCAATGCCTCAAACGCTGCTTGCACATTATCCAGAGCTGGATGTCCAGTGCCTATCTGTATCTCAACCAAGAAAGAATTTCAGTTATTTGCCAAAATCAACAAACAAGATACAGTACAAACTAGGCTTAATGGCGTGAACCTTGATGGCTTCGAACCCAAACTCTCACCGAATTCCAAGTCACTTGGATTCACCCTGGACACCAACCTCACCCTCAAGGAACACACTGCTAAAAAACAAAGCCGGCCTGCTACCAACTTTCTCTTCTAAAGAAAGTCAAACCGTTTCCTCTACACAGCGATTCAGAACAGTTCTTCAAGCCACTGTACTCTTGCACCTGTATGGTGGCAATGCCTGCCTACTCCATTGCCTCCCATACTCCACATTGGCACATTTTGGGGCATCTCATGCCGCAGCTTGTCCTTCAGGGCCGGAAGAAATATGATCACATCACCCCCATCCTGATGGAACTCCATTGGTTCCTCTTGCCTGCCCACACCATCTTCTAAACCAGCTGCATCATTTACAAAGCCATCACAACATGCACTCCCATTTATCTTGCATACAGCTCACCATTTCTGGTGGTTCTTGGGGCACATGCAGCCAGGACACATCAAAATGCAGACTAAGATGTGTAAAAAAGAAAAAACAAGACAACAGGTTCCGCAACAACATCCCAGTATCTACCAGGACCATTCCAACACTGTTCCGATTTAGGAAGACACACCTTTACAAAGAACACTACGTCACAATACTTTAACGGTCCTCAACCCAGCATCCTTTCCTATTACTCGATAACTTTAAGCTTGTATTTGACCATATGCAATGCTCTGTTGCCTTTTGGCTAGGTTTGCTTCATAGAAATACCATATACATACATACAGACGTGAGGTAATGTTCAGTTGACTGCCCCTCGCCTCCTTACTGTAGATTCAGTTAACTCATCCTTACCTCTTGACTGTAGGCCATGCCATAGACTTCGGAGTAGTAATTGCGAATTTCATGCCCCCTTGTACACCTACTGCTGAATGGCTCCTCAAGGCGATGGACATGTACCTGTTAAAAGGTACAAATGGCACACAGGAGAGAGTGGAGAAAGAGCAGCGTTTTTTAACCAAAATGATGAAAACTGCTCAGAAAAGCCCTCAGTAAATCCGGGTGCAAGCAGTTAATCCACTTTTCGGGAAAAACTCATAATCACCACACTTTGCAGCAGAGATACCGGCTGTTGAACTTAACTCTGGCTCTCCAGTATCTCCGCTGTGATGTACATCCACCTCCTGAGGGTCTAATGGGAAGTAGCCCAGTAATCACACTGCAGGATGGAAGTTACTAGCCACACTGGGGTTACAAGTCATGCAGAAACACCATAGCCCTGATGTTTCTCCCTCACCCCTCCATTATGGTTGCAAAAACACAAGCAGAGGAGTCACAGCAACAAAGGCATGGAGGGTGAAGGTTCGGGGTGGATGGTCTGCCGAGCATATTAACAATGTGAAATTCAAATTAACACTTTCATTCATTTAATTTAATTTCATTTCATTTCAAATAGCTTTATTCGACAGCATGTGTCATAAAAGCATCGAATAACATATATACAATAAAATAACCTCTGTACAATAAAAAGGAAATGATCATATAATACTGAGAGTTGTTTAAAAATCTCATAAGATAAAATTAATGGCAGCATATTTGGTTAAAAACCTTAAATGAGTATCATAAAAAAGATTTCATTCTGGGACACTATGTACATATATGGGACAAGTCAGTTGTAGTGAGCAGTGTACAACAATGTATACGGTGCTAGTGCTATCTATATCATAATTAATATTTTAAGAGTTCTTCTTCTGCTTTATCACTTTATTCGAATGTGAAGAAATACCATAATAGTACAGATAAAAGCCATCAAGATAAACAGTTCGTCATTCTAAAATTCTCCATAGTATACATTCAATACATACATAATTAAATACACATCCCAATGGGCAAGTCTGTCCTGATCCCATGGGAAAAGTAACTTTCCAAACAACCTATATACTCCCGCTGCCCCTTGTTGCCCGTAACCTAAATGCTACCCTTAAAATTTACAGTACAAAATAGAGTCAATGCATCTTGGGACAATTTTAAAAATAACAAGGCCACCCGTGCATGTTTAAATCTGGCTTTCTTTAAAATGCCCTTTAGAAAGTAAATTCTAGGTCGTGAATAAAAGGGGCATAATAAAACAAAATGAAGGGTATCAGTAGTTCCAGCATACAGATACTCTGGTAAGAAAGACTAATTGGAATATCAGATTTTATTATCTGTAGCACTTAATCCATTTTTGGCATATCAAATATGGAGGGCCTCATTTACAATATTTTGACACACGGCAGCGCAGCAACCCGCTGCCGTGCGTCAAAATAAAAGGGCAGGAATGCACCGTATCTACAAGATACAGGCGCGTTCCTGTCCTTCTTCCCTGCGCAGGCGCACAAACAGCAGCCGTGTGCCAGCTCAGACACCCTTGCGTCATTTTGCTAGGGTGTCTGCGTTACAGGGATAATTGTTTTTGTGCAGGAAGGCACACCTTCCGGCACAAAAACAACAATTAAAGGCATTTTCCTCTTTCTATGCCTGCTGCAAAATGCAGCACGCATAGAAAGGAAAAAACGAGGAGAAATAAAAGTATTTCTCCTCATTGCACCTCCTTACGCCTCCCCTGGGAAGGCATAGGATTTTGACACATTCCCAGGTTTACAACACTACGTCAATCTGGGAATGTGTTAAGTTCTATGGATGTTGCGGGGGAACACCCACAGCAACACCCATGGAATGCCCCTTCCACGCAGAGTTATGCGTTGCCGGTGCATCAAGAAAAGTGACGCACCGGTGGCGCAATGGGCTTGTAAATTAGCCCCAGTACGCCTGAACTCTGCTGGGGTTACGTCCTCTCAGTCACACCTTTGTTACTGCTTTGGCTGGAGAGGGATATAGAATGCCAGGATGGAAGGATTGATTACTCTACGGGTCTTCCACATAACGTCAGCTTAAAATTAGCTCATATAATATAGCTTTATAAAACGCTACCAAGGTTATACCAGTTGTTAAATGCTCTGAACCTGAAAATGGAGAAAGCCTTTAATAACTGGTATAGCCCAAAGCAGAAGGGCTATAACGCTATTGGAACATTTCACCCACTGAGGGTAGTATGTTCTAAATTAAAAAGGAAGAAATAGAAATACAAACATTGTCATGTTAAATGAGAAGGCTTATACCAGCCATTATTAGCACTGAGCAACTCCCTTGCCATTAATGGGCCTCTCAATGAGCAGTGTTCTAATATAGCCTTATAGCCCACTGGCAAGGACTATATCAGTCGTTAAAGGCCTTGAACCCGAGTTATAGGCCCGAACTGCAGGTGAGGGCCTTTAACAACAGGTATAGCCTGAAGCGGAGAGGTTATAAGGCTATTAGAACATTCCACCCACTAAGGGTAGAATATTCTAAACTAAAAATGGAGAAACAGAACAACAAACATTGGAGGGCTGGCTAAAAGACTAAAACAAATGAGGCAGACATTTCCTTTGATGCTTTGAAGCAGAAACTGGACCAGCTTAGGGCAGAGTTTGGAGAATGTGAGTGCTGAGCCCAAGGAATCCAAGGATCTACCAGTTTGGTATGCAAGGGTGAAAGGTAGTGTGAGACAGATTATCCCTGAAAGTACATCCGTAGAATAGAAAATGGGAAACATTGCAACAGAATATAGAAGGAGAAACCCCTGACACTGTTTTTACCCTTTAATTTGCATATGTCCCCATCTCTCTATTATTGCAAGGGACATAAAACAACTTGCCTGCTTCCTATCCTGAAGAAGTTCTCCAAGCCCAAGAAAGATTTGAGGAGAAAGGGCTCCCCAGCTTTGTATTGACTCTTTGTAATCTGTAAGGGCTCATTGTGTCCTTTTAATGCCAGAAACAAATGCCCTGCTTCTTCCTTGTGGCAGTTTTGAGCAGTGGTATATCAAATGTACTCAAGGCTTAGTACAAGCAATGAAAACGTCTCACGCCTGTTTGGGTATTAAATGACTTCTACAATTGTGGTGCATTGGGCCGCCCAAACCCCTGCTCCCAATGCCACTGCACCTGTTGCATAAATGACAGCTGCACCTCAAGAGAGTTGCTTGCCCAAAGTAACTCTTGTTAGTTTTTGCTATAACTTTGTCGCCTACACCATATCAAGTTTGGAGGTACTAACTTGTTTTAATTACCTGTTACACATGCACAACTGCATATTTTTCTGAAAAAATCCTTAAATCTTGATCCTAGCTACCATTGGTGAGGCAGAGATTCCTCACCTTTTTAGGAGTCAGATCATTTGGACCTTGTGTTAGCCTCACCACAGTTCACATTGAGTGTGCTGCTTCTCTTCCTCATAATATAGCAAATTGATTTCGCAGCAGGTCCCAACTTGTGTTATTGTATTTTCTCGCTTTTCTTTTTGTGAGCAAAGATGAGCAATGCCCCCTTCGGTTCCTCCAGCCCCACCTTAAACTCTCCTGGAAGTGAGAATATTTTTAAGAAGAAAGCAGCAGCTCCAGAGCAAAGTCAATCACACAGAACATGTTGTGACTTCTACACCTGAAACAATGTAGCCATCCTCTCCCAGAACTTCTTACTTCATGATTTGAGTTCATCCAACCTATCAGGATTAATCCAACCTGGAATCCATTCTTAGCCAAACCTCTCCTCCCACAAAGGCACATTAAAGGCAGAATTCACTCATGGTCTTTGGAAATTTCCAACCTGAGAAGAAAAGGTGGTTCCTGGGTGACTGTAACCATCGCAGTGAAAATGTCTCCTTACATGAGGCTGTTTCTCAGTGTTACCTCGGTGCAGGAGAGGTTCTATCCCAGTGTTCCTTATGCATTGGAGCCCTTCTTTCAAAGTGTCTCCTACGTATGGGACATTTTTTTTTTATCCAAGCAGTTTCTCAGAACAGGAGGCATTATACCTCAGCATCTCTCCAATGAAGGACACCTTCTGTCCCACTGTCCCCTCAGAACAAGAAGCCTCGACTCATAGTGTCTCTGAGGTTCAGAAATGCTGCAGCACAAAAGTCTTGGTGCACCAGTATTCCTAGATTCCCACTACCCCACCCCTTCCTGCCTTATTTCACCACACACCTGTTCGCTCTCACTGCTCGCTCACCTTCACTACACCGATATCAGACTCCTGGCCAGGCGGGACATTCACGCCCTCCTCCTCCGGGAAGGGCATCTCCCACTGGCTGTGCAGAGCCACTCGCACCCCGGCTGTGGTGCTGAGGGTCTCGATGTACTCGCTCTGCTCGATAAAGAGCTCCATGGTGAGGCCTACGAAAGAAAGGAGGAGAGACGCGTCAAAGAGACAGAGGCCAGGAGATAGACATGCTGGTGAGGAACAGACTACGAGTGGAGAGCGGCACGAGGGAGAGGGAGACAGAGAGTTCGTGGAAACTGGGAGGAGAGAGAATGAGTGACGTGAAAGAGAGACACTGAAACATGGCCACTTGGATTCACCATATTCTACAAAGAGGCATAGGGACTCTGTACAATACAGCGGAAGCACTGAGAACAATCCTACCATGTAAAATGTTTAATATTCTGCAAAGATGACTCAGCTGATCAATAAAATTAGTAACATTGTTTTATATAATTTCTCATTTAAGGACTTGGGGATCATTCATTTTGTGGTGTATCCCAATGCCAATCGATGCTATTCATACCTAGCAGATGTGGAGAAGGGTTGAGTGCACTATGGTATTTATTACCATTATTGGGTGTGGGAAGGACCAGGGCACTGCGACTGGTGTGGCTGCACTGGGCGCTGACCTGGAGGGGGAGCAGTGGCCTCATGGGGGGGCGGGGGCTGTGCTTACCAATAACTTATGATTTCAAAGCACCTGCTGCAGAGTTCCTTGTGCATCCAGCTTTCAGGCAGCATTAAAAATGTCAAGATAACTCTTGTGATTAATTTTCCTGCTAGAGAGATAGATCAGAGTTTTGTCTAGTGCCTGTTTTGACTCGCCGTAAATTAGCGCAGAGGGTTAATATGCCTGCTGCAAAGATGTGCATTTTATGTGAATAGCTGACTCGATGAATGCTTTTGTCACAGAGATCCTGTTGTTATCACAGTTCATAAGATACAACCCTAATACAGAACAGTGACTGTTACGAACTGTCATCAAAGAGCTGCATGCAAAGTGCATAGAATTGGTTAGGACGTTCTGTATTTTCCCCCAGTCTTTCATTATCTATTCCTAATGTTGCTGAAAAGGGTTTGTTTGGGTAGATTTACATTCTTGTTAGTAAAGTCAGCCTTTACCACTGCTTTAAAAGAAATGAAATGTATGTGAGAGAGGGGCTATGGAGAGATGAGGGGCAGGTTTGCCTGATGGTCGTGAGGGAATCCGAGGAGGTGGTCATGGAGGGAGATTGTTGCACCGAGCGCCACCAGCTTTAAAGACAGCCCTTGGAAGGACCCTTGATTACAGAGAAGTGAAGCCTTGAGTAGGTCTTAAAGACACTTAATTATAAACAAAAGTGTCTATCGGATAATTTAAGGAGGACTCACAAATTCTGCCAGGAATTACCTGGTGAAATCTGTGCAGGGAATTACTCTTCCCCCATCCCTGCCTGACCTTCAGAGGCAGTGGCCTGCTGAGATGTTTAATGTGTGTAATATGGCACTAAGTCTTCCTTTCAAAGGCACTGGCTCATTGCTAAACCTGATCACACACTAGGAAGTAAGGACATATAGATCGCTTTTCATGAGAAAATAAAGAAAGAAGAGCAAAGTGCAACGTTTTGAAAAACTGCCCTCACCCACAAAAAGTTTGTGGCATGCTTCATCATACGGTTGCCTATGAACACCTCTGCGCAGACCAACGCAAGAGGTGGAGCAATAGGGTGGGGAAGACAATACAACATAAAGAAAGGTCAGGATCCAAAGAAAAGTAAGTGCAGACAAAGAATTAAAACTAACTAAGGGATATCCAAATAACTCTTTTATTCACGGATTCCCTTATTAGAGCTAAAAGGTATCTCCCTACCAAAGGACGGTGGTGAAGTGAGTGAATTATGCACCATTCACCCCTCTGTTCTGCAAAGAAGTCGACATGTTTCAGCATGTTTCAGCCGGATATCGTGTCTCTCCCGGCATTCTTCAGGACTATTAGATCCCTTATCTTACTCCCTTTCTAATATACCTTAATCTGTGTATTTGATTACTACACCTGTTAATAGTAATAATACCGAGGTCCTGTAATCACACTCCAAATTGGATCTGAAAGTGAAAAAATAGAATGTACAAGTGAAAAGAAAACTGGGAATCATAGCATTTTAAAATACCTCGTGTTTTCTTATGTGAAAAAAACTTTGCTATCTTTACACTTTCTCAGCCCACTTGGTGCAATGCAGCTTATTTATCAATTATATTAAAAACCGCTTTGTGGGGACAGTGCCCTTATTATACCGTGAAATCCACGATCACTTGTCAGAATTTCCAACACATTAAAAATCATAGTATGTACACACCTATCAATCTCTATCAAAACATCACTGTGTGAAAATGACATGCATATACCCTTGTTGGAAAATCTAGGGTCTTGAGTCAAATACTCAGTGAATCATACCGAGTTTCACTGCGGAACCTGCTTGAACTGGCGAGGGAAAGAGGGCGACCCCCTGTAGTCACACACTAGTCAAGAGAATAGGGGTAATGTATAGGTAGTTAGAGAAAGACGCAAGCTTTGATGGTACAGTGATTAATCCCATTCATAGCCTGCATCTCACACACCGGAGGTGTCGTTACATCCACCCCTGACATTCGATGTAACCTGAGCAAGATGTGTAAGTAAGTGAGCATGTTTGGAACTCGGTAATCTGATGCCCGTATTTAGATGAGGAGCGACAGCTTACCGATACGTCCATCCCTTCACTACCCCTTCTTAAAGCTAAGCCCCCTGCTTACTTCATCAAGGTGGGTGCGCCACTGCTTCAGTGTCCCTCCCGGCGCCGCGTAGGTACCGGGAGTCATTGATCGGGGCTTCACAAATGAAGCTTCACTTCCTGACACGTGACCGCAGAGGCGTGTCACATGTGTTCTGTGATGCGCCAGGTAGCGTTAGAACGACTAGACCGCTAACCTCATTGGCTCGTGCGTGCGCAAAAACATGCGCATGATGTCATCAACTAGGGGAGATATTTTTAAAGAACATGTATGAATCCACCAATTAACGGTCTAACCGGGGTATATATAAATATATATATTATTTTAAAAAATTGTCTACTGATCCAAAGGGGAGTCTCTTCTATCCTCTTCACCTGAGTGTTTTTATTGAGGAAAAAAGCGTTATTGCTCATGTCCTGGTTCCCTGGTTTCAAAAGTGTTCATAGTGGTCTTGCCAGGGTGCACTGTACATATTGCGCATCGCCTAGTTGGTCAGTACCGGTGCACGTACCCTTTTATGAACAGAGAATGGCACGCTAACTCCTCTGTTAAAATTGGAGTGGTCAGTTGGAGGGAACTTGAAAAATTGGTAATGTCACCCATCTCCTACTACATTGCCCTACTCTGAACCGGAGGGGAAAATGACTACCTCCACGCCAATGTCTGCCACAGAGTACTCATATAATGAAGCGTTTATCTCATTATAGCCTGCTTAGGGAGGTCCATGGAATGTAATCGTTTAAGCCAATTTCATGGTTTTTCAGTCTATACACCCATTTTTGTTCCCTTAGAAATAGAATTCTATTAGGGTCTCCAGTGGTAGTGGAGATGTAAGGCTTGTCCAGTACCGTCCAGTACAGATCATCAACTGTGTGTTTTTTCTCGGCATAATGTGTGGTAAAGCGTGTCATGGTCCTCTCACATCTGATGTTGCTTCTATGTTCCATGATCCTTACTTTGACCTTTTGTGACGTCATCCCCACATATATGAGGTTACATGGACATCTGATCATATAGATGACATTAGAGGATTTACAATTAGTGCGTCTCCGTTGTTCCCTTGGGTAGTTAAGCCCTATATCAATGCTTTTAGTGTTTTCTGTTAGTCTGCCCACGTCACAGGAACCACATTTAGTGTGTCCTGTCACTGGTGGGAGTTTCCAAAGTCTTTGTTGTTCTCTCTGTATTGTTGGACGGGGTCTCATGTGGACCAGATGGTCCCTGATGTTTGGACTTCTTTTTAATGAAAAAAGCGGTTGCTCCAGGTTTAAGCCATTTGAATTCAATATCCGCCAGTTCCTGAGTATGGTGCGCTTTATGTGGGTAGAGGCTGTGTTGAAAGTCGTAACACAGATAGCGTTCTTATTCTGTTATTCTGTGGTTTCTCCACCTTTTCCAAAAGGGCCTCATGGTGGCAGTTTAATGCTCTCTTTTGTGCCCTCCTGACGACTCTAGTGGGATATTTTTTCTCCTGGAGTTTCTTTGTTAATGTCTCTTATTCTCTCTTGTAGTCCTCAATGTCTGAGCAGTTTCTACGTAACCGCAAAAACTGACCCACCGGGAGGTTTTCCCTCAATGATTTTGGGTGGAAGCTCTCAAACAACAGGAGCCCATTCCTGTCAGTAGGCTTATGAAAAACTTGTGTGGTCAGTTTACCATCCCTCGGGATAATCTCCAGATCAAGGAACGGAAGACATTCCTTCGTGATTGTAGATATGAAATGTAAAAGAGGATTGCAACTGTTCAGCCACTGCAGGAAATCCCTGATGGATTGTTCATCGCCCTTCCAAATAAGGAGGACATCGTCAATGAAATGTTTCCACAGTCTGATGTTGGTACTCCAAGGACTTTCCGATAGGAAGACAAATTTTTGTTCAAAAGAGGACACATAGAGGCGTGCTAGACTGGGCGTGAAAGCGCTGCCCATCGAAGTACCATGGGTTTGTAGATAGTATGTCCCCTTAAATTCAAAGACATTTTTAGTCAACGGAATTTCAGCCAAGTGGATTATAAAGGACCTCGGTGTGCAGTATTCCCACTCCTGGTCATACAGATTCTCCTCTACCACTCTTAGTGTCTCCATTTGGAGGATGTTGGTGTAGAGGGACTCAATGTCCAGTCCCACCAAAAACTCTTTTGTCGGATCAAACTCCATCTCTTTTATAAGATTAAGGACATCAGTGGTGTCCTTCACATAGGCCTCCCTATTCTGTACCAAAGGTTTTAGAAAATAATCGCAGAATTGCAATAATGGTTCCAAAATGGATCCAATTCCTGCAACAATAGGTCTGCCAGGAGGAGGTCTAGTAGGTTTGTGCACTTTAGGGAAGGTGTAAAAGTACGGTGCAACCGGGTTTTTTTGGCACAGAAAGTTCCCTTCTTGTTCTGTGATCCAATCATTGCTAGTAGCCTCTTCTATCAATGTGGTTATCTCAAATTGCAATTCTGGCGTTGGATCCCTTAGGAGAACTTTGTAATTCCTAGCATCAGATAATAATCTGGTGCATTCGTTCTCGTAGGCTATTTTTGTTTGGAGGACAATAGCCCCTCCCTTGTCTGCTGGTTTTATAACCACATCCTGGTTATCTTTCAATTGGTTCAATGCCTCCTTTTCCTCCCTGGTGAGATTCCTGAAGGGTTGCGAGTCTTCTCGGGCCAGTTCTTCCACCTCATGTACTACTGCCCGTCCGAAAGTAATGACTTCCAGTGGGAGTGCCGAACTCATTGGTGTGAAGTTTGATTTAGGGCGGAATTTAGTGTCCCCTTTTCTCTCTCCTGGATCTGATCTTCCCTCGAAAAAAACTTTAAGTCTGATGTTTCTAAAAAATTCAGACAGCTCCTGTCTGAGTTTGAAACAGTCCAAAATATTTGTATGGAGAAAACCCAGACCCTTGTTGAGCAATCTCTCTTGTGGTTCAGTTGGTGGGGAGTCCGTCAAGTTCATCACTAGATTAGCTCCTTGCTTGTGCCTGGTGAGGGATCCTGTGACCTGCTCCTTGTCACTCTCTGATTCAAATCCTCCCACTGCACCCCTTGTGCGCCTCTCTGCTTGCCTCTGCCTCTTCCCCTGCCTCTTCCTAAAAAAGGATTCAGCATTTGGGGGTATTGTGGATTATGGGGCCCTTGCATAGGTGGGAATGGTTGGAACATGGACGGCCAACCAAATCCCTGACCCGGGTAGTTAGGGTATATTGGGTTGAAGCTAGGGCGTGGTCCCTGGTACTGGCCTCTGCCTCTTCCCCTCCTCCGTGGTCTGCTTTCATAGTCACTCCCATCACTGCTAGATCTCATCGTATCCATGTCCCTTCTGCCAGACTGGGGCCCCTTTCTCATTTCCTCCATTTTCCTCTGAACATATTCCTCTGTGGTATATGGGTACACCTTCTCCTTTGAGAACTTCTTTAGATCTTTCTGTAGTTTGCTTATCCTAGACTGCATGAGTTAGTCTTTGTATTCACTTATTTCATTTTTTTGTTTCTTCCAGCTTCCTCTTATACGTTGCTAGTACTATGCTAGTTTTTAAACCCTGCTCACTAGCCTGTATCTGTATATACAACGTGTCCGCTATCCTCTTGGCTGTGGTGATAATCAGGACCAGCCAATCCCTCGTACACTTCCAGGCTATCAGGGCCCAATCTCTCCTGAACGTGGTGTCCTAAACGTGGTGTCCTCCAGTTCTAAGGGAACAAAAATGGGTTTATAGACTGCGAAGCCATGAAATTGGCTTAAATGATGACATTCCATGGACCTCCCTAAGCAGGCTATGACGAGATAAACGCTTCATTATATGAGGACTCTGTGGCAGACATTGGGGTGGGGGTAGTCATTTTCCCCTCTGGTTCAGAGTAGGGCGATGTAGTAGGAGAAGGGTGACATTACCAATTTTTCAAGTTCCCTCCAACTGACCACTCCAATTTTAACAGAGGAGTTAGCGTGCCATTCTCTGTCCATAAAAGGGTACGTGCACTGGTACTGTCCAACTAGGCGATGCGCAATATGTACAGTGCACCCTGGCAAGACCACTATGAACACTTTGGAAACCAGGGAACCAGGACATGAGCAATAACGCTTTTTTCCTCAATAAAAACACTCAGGTGAAGAGGATAGAAGAGACTCCCCTTTGGATCAGTAGACAATTTTTAAAAATAATATATATATTTATATATACCCCGGTTAGACCGGGAATTGGTGGATTCATACATGTTCTTTAAAAATATCTCCCCTAGTTGATGACGTCGTGTGCATGCTTTTGCGCACGCACGAGCCAATGAGGTTAGCGGTGTAGTCGTTCTAACTCTACCTGACGCATCACAGAACGCACGTCACACGCCTCTGCGGTCACCTGTCAGGAAGTGAAGCCTCACTTGTGAAGCCCCGATCACTGACTCCCGGTACCTACGCGGCACCGGGAGGGACACTGAAGCAGTGGCGCACCCACCTTGATGAAGTAAGCAGGGGGCTTAGCTTTAAGAAGGGGTAGTGAAGGGATGGACGTATCGGTAAGCTGTCGCTCCTCATCAAAATACGGGCATCAGATAACCGAGTTCCAAACGTGCTCACTTACTTACACATCTTGATCAGGTTACATCGAATGTCCGGGGTGGATGTAACAACACCTCCGGTGTGTGAGATGCAGGCTATGAATGGGATTAATCACTTTACCATCAAAGTTTGCTTCTTTCTCTAACTACCTATACATTACCCCTATTCTCTTGACTAGTGTGTGACTCCAGGGGTCGCCCTCTTTCCCGCGCCAGTTCAAGCAGGTTCCGCAGTGAAACTCGGTAAGACTCACCGAGTATTTGACTCAAGACCCCAGATTTTCCAACAAGGGTATATGCATGTCATTTTCACAGAGTGATGTTTTGATAGAGATTGATAGGTGTGTACATACTATGATTTTTAATGTGTTGGAAATTCTGACAAGTGAACGTGGACTTCACTGTATAATAAGGGCACTGTCCCCACAAGCGTTGTTTAATATAATTGATAAATATGCCGCATTGCACCAAGTGGGCTGAGAAAGGGTAAAGATAGCAAAGTTTTTTTCATTAAAGAAAACACGAGGTATTTTAAAATGCTATGATTCCCAGTTTTCTTTTCACTTGTACATTCTATTTTTTCACTTACAGATCCAATTTGGAGTGTGATTACAAGACCTCGGTATTATTACTATTAACAGGTGTAGTAATCAAATACACAGATTAAGGTATATTAGAAAGGGAGTAAGACAAGGGATCTAATAGTCCTGAAGAAAGCTGGGAGAGACACGATATCCGGCTGAAACATGTCGACTTCTTTGCAGAACGGAGGGGTGAATGGTGCATAATTCACTCACTTCACCACCATCCTTTGGTAGGGAGATACCTTTTAGCTCTAACAAGGGAATCCGTGAATAAAATAGTTACTTGGATATCCCTTAGTTCGTTTTAATTCTTTGTCTGCACTTACTTTTCTTTAGAACCTGACCTTTCTTTATGTTGTATAGTCTTCCCCACCCTATTGCTTCACCTCTTGCGTTGGTCTGTGCAGAGGTGTTCGTAGTAGCCCTATGATGAAGCATGCCACAAACCTTTGTGGTTGAGGGCAGTTTTTTCAAACATTGCACTTTGCTCTTCTTTTTTTATTTTCTCATGAAAAGCGATCTATATGTCCTTACTTCCTAGTTTGTGATTAGGTAAACCCTGAGGAGGGCGAACTAAGGTTTTTTTCCTCCTTCCCCTTTTTTGTGTGAAGCTCATATTAGAACGGCCGCTGAGCCGTAGGGGTTGTGGTTCACTGTTACTAGCGTAATAGGTGAACACATCTTGTGGTTTTTCCACATAAGTTGTACACACTGTCTTTGATCATGTCAGAACAACAGGGCCTAGCTTACAATGAGGAAGCTGTCATGGAGATCCTCTCTGGGCCATCATTACTGGGAGAAACTACGATCAATCAGGTCCTTACCCAGGGTGAAGGGTGGGACACTTTGGTCGAACTTAAGAAATCACATGTAAAGGCGATCCTACATAGGGCGATTTGTACAGAGTACCTAAGGGCAAATGCAGCCCCTCGAGGTTTGATAGTCACCAATGAACCCTTGATTTTCCTGGAGGACACCACGTTCAGGAGAGATTGGGCCCTGATAGCCTGGAAGTGTACGAGGGTTTGGTTGGTCCTGATTATCACCACAGCCAAGAGGATAGCGGACACATTGTATATACAGATACAGGCTAGTGAGCAGGGTTTAAAAACTAGTATAGTACTAGCAACGTTTAAGAGGAAGCTGGAAGAAACAAACAATGAAATAAGTGAATACAAAGACTACCTCATGCAGTCTAAGATAAGCAAACTACAAAAAGATCTAAGGAAGTTCTCAAAGGAGAAGGTGTACCCATATACCACAGAGGAATATGTTCAGAGGAAAATGGAGGAAATGAGAAAGGGGCCTCAGTCTGGCAGAAGGAACATGGATACGATGAGCTCTAGCAGTGATGGGAGTGACTACTAAAGCAGACCACGGAGGAGGGGAAGAGGCAGAGGCCAGTACCAGGGACCACACCCTAGCTTCAACCTAATATACCCTAACTACCCGGGTCAGGAATTTGGTTGGTCGTCCATATTCCAACCATTCCCACCTATGAAAGGGCCCCATAATCCACAATACCCCCAAATGCCGAATCCTTTTTTAGGAAGAGGCAGGGGAAGAGGCAGAGGCAAGCAGAGAGGAGCACAAGGGGTGCAGTGGGAGGATTTGAATCAGAGAGTGACAAGGAGCATGTCACAGGATCCCTCACCAGGCACAAGCAGGGAGCTAGTCTAGTGATTAACTTGACGGACACCCCACTGCCTGAACCATGAGAGATTTCTCAACAAGGGTCTGGATTTTGTCCTTAGAAATACTTTGGACTGTTTCAAACTCAGACAGGAGCTGTCTGAATTTTTTTAGAAACATCAGACTTAAAGTTTTTTTCGAGGGAAGTTCAGATCTAGGAGAGAGAAAAGGGGACACTAAATTCCGCCCTAAATCAAACTTCACACCAATGAGTTCGGCACTCCCACTGGAAGTCATTACCTTCGAACGGGCAGTAGTACATGAGGTGGAAGAACTGGCCCGAGAAGGCTCGCAACCCTTCAGGAATCTCACCAGGGAGGAAAAGGAGGCATTGAACCAATTGAAAGATAAACAGGATGTGGTTATAAAACCAGAGGACAAGGGAGGGGCTATTGTCCTCCAAACAAAAATAGCCTATGAGAACGAATGCACCAGATTATTATCTGATGCTAGGAATTACAAAGTTCTCCTAAGTGATCCAGCGCCAGAATTGCGAATTGAGATCACCACATTGATAGAAGAGGCTACTAGCAATGATTGGATCACAGAACAAGAAGGGAACTTTCTGTGCCAAAAAAACCCGGTTGCACCATACTTTTACACCCTCCCTAAAGTGCACAAACCTACTAGACCTCCTCCTGGCAGACCTATTGTTGCAGGAATTGGATCCATTTTGGAATCATTATCGCAATTCTGCAATTATTTTCTAAAACCTTTGGCACAGAATAGGGAGGCCTATGTGAAGGACACCACTGATGTCCTTAATCTTATAAAAGAGATGGAGTTTGATCCGACAAGAGTTTTTGGTGGGACTGGACATTGAGTCCCTCTACACCAACATCCCCCAAATGGAGACACTAAGAGTGGTAGAGGAGATTCTGTTTGACCAGGAGTGGGAATACTGCACACCGAGGTCATTTATAATCCACTTGGCTGAAATTGCATTGACTAAAGATTTATTTGAATTTAAGGGGACATACTATCTACAAACCCATGGTACTTCGATGGGCAGCGCTTTCGCACCCAGTCTAGCAGGCCTCTATGTGTCTTTTTTTGAACAAAAATTAGTCTTCCTATCGGAAAGTCCTTGGAGTACCAACATCAGACTGTGGGGACGTTTCATTGACGATGTCATCCTTATTTGGAAGGGCGATGAACAATCCATCAGGGATTTCCTGCAGTGGCTGAACAGTTGCAATCCTCTTTTACATTTCATATCTACAATCACGAAGGAATGTCTTCCGTTCCTTGATCTGGAGATTATCCCGAGGGATGGTAAACTGACCACACAAGTTTTTCATAAGCCTACTGACAGGAATGGGCTCCTGTTGTTTGAGAGCTTCCACCCAAAATCATTGAGGGAAAACCTCCCGGTGGGTCAGTTTTTGCGGTTACGTAGAAACTGCTCAGACATTGAGGACTACAAGAGAGAATCAGAGACATTAACAGAGAAACTCCAGGAGAGAAAATATCCCACTAGAGTCGTCAGGAGGGCACAAAAGAGAGCATTAAACTGCCACAGTGAGGCCCTATTGGAAAAGGTGGAGAAACCACAGAATAAGAACGCCATCTGTGTTACGACTTTCAACACAGCCTCTACCCACTTAAAGCGCATCATACTCAGGAACTGGCGGATATTGAATTCAAACGGCTTGAACCTGGAGCAACCGCTTTTTTCATTCAAAAGAAGTCCAAACATCAGGGACCATCTGGTCCACATGAGACCCCATCCAACAATACAGAGAAAACAACAAAGACTTTGGGAACTCCCACCAGTCACAGGACACACTAAATGTTGTTCCTGTGACGTGTGCAGACTAACAGAAAACACTAAAAGCATAGATATAGGGCTTAGCTACCCATGGGAACAATGGAGACGCACTAATTGTAACTCCTCTATGTCATCTATATGATCAGATGTCCATGTAACCTCATATATGCGGGGATGACATCACGAAAGGTCAAAGTAGGGATCATGGAACATAGAAGCAACATCAGATGTGAGAGGACCATGACACACATTATGCCTAGAAAAAACACACAGTTGATGATCTATTCTGGACGGTACTGGACAAGCCTTACATCTCCACTACCACTAGAGACCCTAATAGAATTCTATTTCTAAGGGAACAAAAATGGGTGTATAGACAGTGCACCCTGGCAAGACCACTACGAACACTTTGGAAACCGGGGAACCAGGATATGAGCAATAACGCTTTTTTCCTCAATAAAAACACCTCAGGTGAAGAGGATAGAAGAGACTCCCCTTTTGATCATTAGACAGTTTTTTGAAATAATATAAATATTTATATATACCCCGCTTAGACCGGGAATTGGTGGATTCATACATGTTCTTTAAAAATATCTCCCCTAGTTGATGACGTCGTGTGCATGCTTTTGCGCACGCACAAGCCAATGAGGTTAGCGGTCTAGTCTTTCTAACGCTACCTGACGCATCACAGAACGCACGTGACACGCCTCTGCGGTCACGTGTCAGGAAGTGAAGCCTCATTTGTGAAGCCCCGATCACTGACTCCCGGTACCTATGCAGCTCCGGAAGGGACACTGAAGCAGTGGCATACACACATTGATGAAGTAAGCAGGGGGCTTAGCTTTAAGAAGGGGTAGTGAAGGGATGGACGTATCGGTAAGCTGTCACTCCTCATCTAAATACGGGCATCAGATAACTGAGTTCCAAACATGCTCACTTACTTACACATCTTGCTCAGGTTACATCGAATGTCTGGGATGGATGTAACGACACCTCCGGTGTGTGAGATGCAGGTTACGAATGGGATTAATCACTGTACCATCAAACCTTGTGTCTTTCTCTAACTACCTATACATTACCCCTATTCTCTTGACTAGTGTGTCACTACAGGGGGTCGCCCTCTTTCCCTCGCCAGTTCAAGCAGGTTCCGCAGTGAAACTCGGTAAGATTCACTGAGTATTTGACTCAAGACCCTAGATTTTCCAACAAGGGTATATGCATGTCATTTTCACAGAGTAATGTTTTGATAGAGATTGATAGGTGTGTACATACTATGATTTTTAATGTGTTGGAAATTCTGACAAGTGATCATGGATTTCACGGTATAATAAGGGCACTGTCCCCACGAGCTGTGTTTAATATAATTGATCAGTAAGCCGCATCGCACCAAATGGGCTGAGAAAGGGTAAAGATAGCAAAGTTTTTTTCACATAAGAAAACACGAGGTATTTTAAAATGCTATGATTCCCAGTTTTCTTTTCACTTGTACATTCTATTTTTTTCACTTACAGATCCAATTTGGAGTGTGATTACTGGACATCGGTATTATTACTATTAACAGGTGTAGTAATCAAATACACAGATTAAGGTATATTAGAAAGAGAGTAAGACAAGGGATCTAATAGTCCTGAAGAATGCTGGGAGAGACACGATATCCGGCTGAAACATGCTGAAACATGTCGACTTCTTTGCAGAACAGAGGGGTGAATGGTGCATAATTCACTCACTTCACCACCGTCCTTTGGTAGGGAGATACCTTTTAGCTCTAATAAGGGAATCCGTGAATAAAAGAGTTATTTGGATATCCCTTAGTTAGTTTTAATTCTTTGTCTGCACTTACTTTTCTTTAGATCCTGACCTTTCTTTATGTTGTATTGTCTTCCCCACCCTATTGCTCCACCTCTTGCGTTGGTCTGCGCAGAGGTGTTCGTAGCAGCCGTATGATGAAGCATGCCACAAACTTTTGTGGTTGAGGGCAGTTTTTTCAAAACATTGCACTTTGCTCTTCTTTCTTTCTTTTCTCATGAAAAGCGATCTATATGTCCTTACTTCCTAGTGTGTGATTAGGTAAACCCTGAGGAGGGGGAAGAAAGGTTTTTTTCCTCCTTCCCCTTTTTTTGTGTGAAGCTCATTGCTAAACCTCTCAACTTGTATTTAACTCAGACCACCTCTGAAAAGTGAAACCGGGGCGAGAAAGGGTTTGAGGCAAATAAGTTTGTGATCAGCAAATCTCTAATGAAAGCAATTCCAGTATTCTTCTGTGGACAGCATAAAAGCAATGGCCACTGTTATTGCTATGAAGGCATCCCACTCCAAGGTATTGACCTCATGTGAACCCTTAGAGACAGAGACCAATAATTCACAGCACAGTCATGGTCCTTTCCAAAATGGCCGTGTCCTCTCTGAGCTGTAATCAAGAACAAGGGAGGACCCTGAATTCACTAGGGACCTGGGTTTACGAATTTATGTTTTACACAAAAGTAGCCCTTAATCTGAAATTAGTAAGAACAAATGAAGTATAACAGCAGTCAATGCATATTTATTAAATAATTAGAGAACAATAATCAATATTGAACAATGTGTGAGGTGAAAAATATGCTCAGCGCTCATACATACAACACAATGGATGCAAATTTGGTGCATCACACAAAGTGAGAAACAACCCTAACAGAATAACAGCTACAGTGGCGGCTGGTAGGGAATGGGGGTGGTGGAGCAGGGGGGGAGATGGGGGTTTGAAAAATATATTTTTTAAAACCACTTACCTTTTCTGCCGTGTCTCCTCGTTGTCTCCGCTTCTCTTCTCTTCCTGACTCCGAGTCCGGAAGAAGAAGCAAGAAGCACACAGGCTCCCCCAAGCTAATCACAACTCTGCAGTGCAGCGTTGTGATTAGTCTGAGCGCCGTGGTTCGGCGCTCAGACAGGGACAGGGAGCCTGTGCATGTTCCCCACCCTGTGCATTACAGCCTGGTGGGGAATATGCAAAGTGCGCATGACTGTTTGGCCGGCAAAAGACGGCCAGCCAAACCGTCATGCGCACTTAAGTGCATGAAACACTCCTCCTCCCGGTGCCACCAGCCCCGCCCGCTGTAACCCAGCCCTGCAGCAACAAAATATAAAATGATAATAACGTTGTTATTACGATTTTATTTTTCCCTTTTCCACTGCTCTGAGAGCAGTGGTGCGACGCTTCTCCGCCTTAGCGAAGGAACCGCCCCTGAATAACAGTAATAATGTTTGTGAGTCCAAAATTTCGATGGCGTTTCAATCGAATTTTGCATCCCTTGATTGTTGTCACTGCATATATTTTTAATAATTTCAGATTAGGAGCCACAGTTGTGTAAAGTATAAATGTCCTCTCTGAGCAGCAGCAAAGGCAACCACAGATGCTTTTTAGCGTATTTGACCTCATCAGTGAAGTCGTCTTGAGTAGGAGAGTGCAAAGTTTTTTTTTTTTATAGGAGCAAAGTTTTACATAGTGCTTGATTATTTGCCTTCACTTCCTTCAAGGAGTTTCCCGCTTTCCCTTTACCAACTCCCAAGCAAAGTCATGAATATTATATGGTGTTGAAACTCGGTGTGCTTTATTTTCATGAGTACCCTGAAACTATGTCACAAAGATGACTCGCAAGCATTCTGCATGCCTTACTTTGATGGTAAGATATGCAGAAGGATTGCAAGTTACCTGTGCGAAACGTGGGGGACTGAGCCCTCAAAAGTGGATGGTAGGCCAGGTTTCACTGGAGTACAGAATGCTGAAAATGGGTATTATGCAATATTCCAAAAGACCTGATTTCCTCACCAAAACCCAGCTTGCACAGAACTTTGTGACCTTCACTTATTTTTCATAGTTTTTGTAAGATTTATGCAAAAGGTGCAAGAAAAAATATGCAACTTCTCACACAGGCATGTTGCATGCTGTCTCAAAATGCCTTCGCAATATTCCTAAAAATCCTGCATAAAAACTGACTTTGGCTTAAAACATCCAGTCCTCGACTCTACTTCCTTCATATGACCCTCTACTTCCTGTCCGTCCTCTGCATGCCTCCTCTCTCTGTGCAGAGCCTACCCTTAGTCACATGCATGTTTGCCTTAATCCCTATTATTGTATCCCTACAAATTACCCAAACCTGATTTCAATTACCACAACTTCACCTTTAAAAGTCACACCCCTGCAACCTAGCAATAACTAATCTTCTGCAGCTCATGTATTATTACCGCCAACCAATGCATGAATTACTATACTCCACATCACACCTAACTCCTATTAATTTACTCTACCACATAGAAACTGGAGTAAATGCATGGAAGGGTTTCATAAGAGCACAATACTAATCCCATTAACCAACAATAACCAAAGAAATACTAACCTGGCGACCAGGAGCAGCGTTCTGCCCGGCGTAAAGTGCTACAATACCTCTTCAGGGTAGTAAGTGCTTTATAATTGCAAGTACAATATAATACAATATATAACCCTCCTGCCTCATAATTTTACTAATTCCATAACCCCCGGCGGTTGGCCAGTTGATTGCAGTTCATACAGACTGCATAACAATTTCCTTATACTGCTTGACACACTCACGAGACAAAACTGCTAGGGGTCATGTTTATCGCTCAGTACCGTACCAGTGCACAGCATTAAATCACCCATCACCAACTGAACAAGAATGAAATAACTGAAAAGATCTGCCACATGCCGCTGGCCTATGGAGGACTGCAAGTCCCAAATAGCTACATACTATCACCACATTGACATCTCACAGTGGCAATCAGATATGGGATGAGAGTAAAAAGGTCCATAAGCTCGTAGATTCATATAGCGCGGCTTATCACCCGTGAGGGTATCCAGGCGCTGTCCATGGGCACAGGGATATTAAGTGATTTGCCCAGAATCACAGAATGGTGAACTGATGCAAGACTCAAACTCAGACCCCCCCAGCTCCTGAGTCGGCAGCTCTGGCCACTGCGCCACATCTTCTCCTCATCCTGATCCATGTCTCCCTCCAACCAGTGCCTGCTCAGAACCATAACCTTTAAACTTTAAACAAGGAATCTCAGAATGGACAACCCAGTGCAGTAACCAGCTCAGTGGACTATGAAAATAAGAAATTCAATAAGGGACATGCAGAGCTAATCAAAGCTGCCAGCCTACTGAAAACCATAAACTGCGCGCCTGTCCCTCACACTCCTTTATCCATCATACTGGTAAGTGCTATGTGCCATAACACTATAACCTCGGTGGTCATTACGCATGACATGGAAACATTTCCCACATTGGATCAAAACAAGACAACATCCTTCACCCACACAAGCCACATGGTGTAGCATGCCATCCATGTAGGCATGCACTTCCGTGCTCCACATAGGGGTAGTAGGCGCTATATAAATGTTGCAATACAATACAATAAACCACTAATCTTAATTTCCTAAGGCATATCATAGGACTTACATTTGGGGATACCTGTGCCATTTGCTGAGACTCACTACATAAAAAAGTGCCCATTGGCAAGAACTAAATTAATCAAAACTAGTGTTAGTTGCCTTTGGTACATTCCATTTCATCGTTTATAAAATTGTCTGTGACATCACAGACAGGGACCAACTAAAATTATTCTTCTGGGTAAAAAGTTATGGAAAGAAGAGCATACACTCATATAGTTAGTAGGCGTTAATTTCAATATTGCACAGAATATGGTTATCTAGGTTTTAGGTTACAATCAGCAGAATATTGCACTTACATTGTACATACTATTTAATCGAAGATTAACAAAAACCATGTCAAAAAAGAAAATAATCAGGACTGTATCCTGCAACCATCCACAGATCCAAGTGGTAAGACGCAACTCACACTAACGAAATCTGGTATAGACGAAAGAGGGGCGGCCAGGTATCATCTATCTTTGTACCGCAGCTCTTGAGAGAACATCAACACCACCGTGAGATCTCTACACTTAGACCTTCCCATTCCTTTGGAATTTTTCAATTGTATATTATGTTGGCCTTTCCTTCTGCACAATTTGCAGAATACTTTGGTCTCCTATTATGCTGGGTAGACCATATCAAGTTGCAGAAATCGTCGTTCTGGATTGGATTGGTATTACATAGCGCTTTCCTACCCCTCACAAGGCCCAAAGAGTGCTCTGGGTTCTGGAGTAAGTTGGCACTCCATATTTATTCTACCATATTGCTCTGTACAGCACTGCACTTAAATGCTCTCTGGACTCCTCTATTGTGACTGCATAGACAATTGTACTACAATGCTCAATAGACCTCTGTATTACAGTCATGTACACACTGGTCTATGACAATGTTGGATGCACTTATCTACTATAACAGGTCATGGAGTGTGCTGCTCTATTGCAATATGGGCGGACAGTTCTATTATAAGGGTGTACAGATCAGTTTACTATAATACTGGTCCTGCAATTATACTATGATGCTATACAATCATTTGAGCAGAAAAGTGTGCCCGCCATTCCACTACAATATTGTGCGGCCCATTCTCGTGCAATCTGTTACATCCATCTGCGTGGCAATTCCACTGACCAATTTCAATGTAAGAGATTGAGGCCCACCTTTGGTAAAAAGCTCTCTGTAAAGGAAGATAAGCCTTCTAGAGCAAGTGTAGTCTGGCTTCTTTGATCATTGGTGTGGAGAGTAGACGAAGATCACTTACCGTAGCTGACTCCGGCCTTGGTGGCATTGAGAATATCCGGTTCTGCATCCCTCGGGCCAGTGTGCATTGCCGAGCCCCTCTGCCCATTGAAGGTGTAGCAATTTCCGAGTTTGGGGTTCAGGAGTGGGGTGAAGAAGCTGAAATCACAAAGATATTTTTAGTTACCTTTTGGGTCAGTGTCACTCCCGCAAGATCATCAGCTGGATCAGGGAGCCGCTGTCAAGTCTTGACGTCCCTATTGAATAACCCAGTGACATAAACTATCACCCAGTAGGGTGTCCCGGCACCAAGAGGTTTTGGTTAGCTTATAATGTTGGGATCTAAAAAGGGGAGACGAGACGATGAGCCGAAGAATCGTCAATTCTAGCAATAGTGATAAGATTGCGAGAAGGAAAAAGTCTTGAGATTTTTTTCTAAAGCACAGGTGATTTTTAGTCGTGCGAAGAGAAGATGGTAAAGAATTCCTCATTTTTGCAGCTTAGAATGAAATGATCAATCCCGAGTCTTGTTCTGTTGAAAGATGATGATGAAGGTTACTTCCTGTGAATGGCAGCTGTTGAATAGTATTGTAATGCTTGAAATGTTCTTGTATGAAAATGCACGATGAACTATACACATTTAAATTATTTTGGGTTTTTGTAGCCCCAAAAATGGCATCCTGGCACTAACTGAAGTGAAATTGCAGGACGTCATGGTAGTGAATTTATATAATTAATTGAAAACGCCAAGTTTTAGGTTGGTTTGGGAAAGAAATGTGTGATTTGACAGTCCTGAGATTGGGAGGAAGACTGTCCCAGTACCTTGATGCTAGAAAATAGAATCAACAGCCACCAATGCGGGTGCAGCACATCTGTGGTGACGGGATGAGTCTGAGACAGGCTGATCATTGTGCGCGTAAGGGTGAATAAGGTACAATTTTCTGCGGATGATGAAATGGCCATAATTGGACAAAGCTCTATGGTCAATACAAAGAGATTTGAAAATAGCCCTTTGACTTATGTGTAGCCATTAAAGAGTGGGTAGATGAGTGGACACAGAATGACCAGCAGGAAGATTAAGAATTTGACATGCCGCTGAATTCTCAACCACCTGTAGACAGGAGACAAAATACCGAGGAAGACCTAAATAAATACAATTTCCATAATCAAGTCGTGACAGGACAATAGTTTTAAGGCAAGAAATTGGAGGCAGGGTAATAATTTTAATTATGGCTCTAAGGAGAGGGAAAAGGTGGTGTAGACTATGCACACCTCACTGTAACCATTTTCTGCCTTAAATTACAAATTTCTAATGATCTGTGTGCTGCACTTGACTGTGCATACCTCCCGCACCTATTTAAACAAAAAGAAGGCCTGCAGCCAACTAGCCTGCTGGACACAAGTGCGCACAACCAAAAATGATATACATCACATAAAACATGAAAACATAACATTCAAAACATTTCTCTAAGCGTTTTAATCTAGATTCTTAGAGTTCAAATCATGCAAAAATCTTTTTGCGATTTGGAATGACAATACATACAGATCAATGTTGAATTAATACTTTCAAGATTCTAACAAATAATTCGAAAAGATATCATTACATCATAGTATAAACAAAAACATAAAAATCAAGCCCAATGCATTTCGGGACTGCTGTCCCTTCTTCAGGGGCGTTTTCTGAAAAACAAAAGTTAGCATTGCATTACTATACAATGTACATAAGCAGGATCAAAAAACCAAGTCTTTTCTCACAAATGACACATCAGTAGTCCTTTCTACAAATCTCTACTTCATATAGAGGCTGCTTTTTAAACATGACCCAATTCTGTGGAATAGGACAGTTGTCGTATATTCCACTGAATTTTGAAGAGGTATGAGTTCCTCTCGAGTCACATTATTGATTATTGGTAAACCTTTGCGCATTAACCAACGGCAGTTTGTTTATTTTTGCAGTTGAAGCTAGTAGTGTGGGTCAGTTTCGACTCCTATTCGTGAAATCACAGCATATTCAAAGTGAGTATGGTTTTCATGGATCTGTGGAGTAGTATGATTTAGGAAGTTGACTTGATCTCTACTTTTTCCTCTGTTCTTCGTTTTTTTTTATTTTGGTTGACACACACAGAATTGGGTCATGTTTAAAAAGCAGCCTCTATATGAAGTAGAGATTGGTAGAAAGGACTACTGATGTGTCATTTGTGAGAAAAGACTTGGTTTTTTGATCCTGCTTATGTACATTGTATAGTAATGCAATGCTAACGTTTGTTTTTCAGAAAACGCCCCTGAAGAAGGGACAGCAGTCCCGAAATGCATTGGGCTTGATTTTTATGTTTTTGTTTATACTATGATGTAATGACATCTTTTCGAATTATTTGTTAGAATCTTGACAGTATTAATTCAACATTGATCTGTATGTATTGTCATTCCAAATCGCAAAAAGATTTTTGCATGATTTGAACTCTAAGAATCCAGATTAAAACGCTTAGAGAAATGATTTGAATGTTATGTTTTCATGTTTTATGTGATGTATATCATTTTTGGTTGTGCGCACTTGTGTCCAGCAGGCTGGTTGGCTGCAGGCTTTCTTTTTGTCTAAGGAGAGAGAAACATGTGGTGGAAACCTGGTTATTTGACTGCAAAAGCTCTGGGAGGAATCTGAGTATTGTCATTGTAAGAAGAAATTTGAAATCCAAAGGATTATCCTAAGGCTGCTATGGGGTGACATACACATTGACCAGAGTGGGGCTCAGGGAGGAGCCGTGTGGGACACTAAATGGAATTGGTAGTGAGCTAGAGGTGTAGGGAGAGATGGAGATCACTTAAGTTTGGTCAGTTAGAAAAGAGCAGAACCAAGAGAGAGCGTTGAGAGAGGCCTATTTTGTGAAGACGCAAGATGAGGCTGTCATGGGACACTGTGCCAGATGCAGCAGACAGATCTAATAGGATCAGGTTGGCCTGATCCACAACTGAACTGATGTCTTCTGTGACTTCAAGGAGAGCGAATTCAGTGATGCGCTGAAGCTTAAAGCCGCACTGGTAGTGATCAAGGAGATAATTTGTTTCAAGGAAGTTAGAAAGAATCTTGTTATCAGGTTTATCTAAACTTTTGGTGGGTAAAGGCAACAATGATATGTGTCAATAGTTGCTGAGTACAGCTGATCTGCTGTGTGTGGGTTTTTTTTTTTTAGGAGGGGAACTCCCCGTGCCTGTTTTCAGGCATTCGGGACTACAGCACATTGCAGAGAAAGGTTACAGATATCCCAGAGACTGGAGTAAGTTGTTTTGGAGCCTAGAGCAAAATGTGCGGCGGAGGAAGAGTCAAGGAAGGACAACATGGATCACAGTTGAAGATTTCAGCTGAGAGTTGGTATATATTCTAGAAATTTGTATTAAAGAAAACTTTCGAAAGCTTGACACTTGAGTGTCAGATGGGGTAATAGTAGCTTTTCAGAATTGAGATGGAGCAGTGATTTAATCATCAACAAATGGCTAGAGGGCAATTATCAGAGGCCTTAAAGGAAATTAAGTATTAGTTAACACACCCTATTCTGAAGCACTGCTGATATTCTTGAAGCATTGGTTTGTAGGCAGCTCTAGAGGAGGGATCAACTTTTTTTCTCTGTGTGCTTTCAAGTAGTTTGCAGTGCTGTTTTGGTTCATGGAGCTCGTCAGTATGCCAGAGAAAAGAAGACAATCTACGATAGGATTGGAACGCTTTCACTGGAGCGAGTGAATCAAACATAGAGCAAATCCAGGAGTCAAAAACAAAGACTACAAAGAAAACCTCATTAGGGAGAGGCAATATAGAATTAGATAGTACTTCATTAAAGGTCTGTGAATTGACTTTGGATAATGCTCGCTTGGGTCTGGTATTCAGACCCGTTGACTTGGACAGATTGTGCTGAAGAGAGGAAAGCAAAAAAAGAACCACCAAGTGGCCAGTGCAAGGAAGGGGGATGTGGATAGAAGCTGAAACAAAATCACAATTGGAACAAGCATTGGCATAGCCAATAGGTCTCTCTGTTGTTTGACCTTGTCATGGTGCTCAGGCTAAATCCCAGGAAAAGAACAGAACACGAAAACATATGCAGGTTCTGTGTGAAAATACAATGTGGCACAAAAGCAAGCGTGCTTATGTAGTACCATGTGCAAAAGAAATGTGGCCTACACGTGTAACATAGGGAAAATGACAATGGGTGTTGCAGGAAACACACGACAAACGGACGGAGTTGATGGGGCAAAGAGCACAGGCAAAAAACAGAAAGAGGGTGGCAAGCAGCACAGGCAACAATGGAAGGAGGGATGGGGGTGGAGGCAAGAAAACAAACAGCGGAGGGTGGATGGGTGGATAAGTACATGAGTGAACCAGCAGAACAGAAAGACTGCAGAGGCAGGGAGCAGAGTTTGGTTTCAGAAGTTGGCCTCAGATAAAAGCACAGAAAAGACAACCTGTAGAGGAGAAATTGCTGAGACAGGTTTAAAGGAAGGGCTGCAGAGAAACTGCAAACGATGGATTGCAGAGACAAGCAGAAGATACAGACTGCATAGGTCAGACCAGAGAGACATGTCTCACAGGACAGGCTGCAGAGACAGTCGAGGAGTAAGGCAAGAGCTCGCTTTTCTGCTGTTACACAACACAAATGCAAAAAGAACAATTGATGGACAGAATGCAGAACAATGTCATACATTATGTTTATGTTTATGTTTATTGAGTTTTATATAGCGCTGGCTAGACCCGAAGGTATCAGAGCGCTTTACATGAGGTACCACAAAGTTACAAAATTACATCAGTTAACAGGTTACATAAGTTACTAGTAAAATATTTAAAGAGCATAGGAGATGAGATAAATGGAGCGTAGAAGGGTTGGGGGGTAGGGTGAAGGGGTAGGACGACGGCGAGAAGAAGGAAAGTCTGCCCCAAGTCAGGCTGGGTAGGTGACGGCCGAGGGGGAAGTCCACGGCCCATCTCCTCTTTAGCTATCAGGTAGCTCCACCGGGCACCGGCCAAATAGCAAGGTCTCGGTTAAAAAAAAACATTTTTAAGAGCATAGGAAGACGAGATAAATGGAGCGTAGAAGGGTAGGGGGAAGGGTAAAAGGGTAAAGGGGAGAATACGACGGAGAGACGAAAAAAAAGTCTGCCGAAAGTCCGGCTGGGTAGGTGACGGCCGAGGGGGAAGTCCACAACCCATCTCCTCTTTAGCTAACAGGTAGCTCCACCGGGCATCGGTCAGCTAGCTGGGTCTCAACGGTCGGAGGAAGATCCCAAAATTTATGTCATGATGGGTGAGCCAGGTGGGGGAGGATGGTGGGGGAGCACCCCTAGCCTTACTGGTGTAAGCTCGATGAGCCAGTCCATGGAGTCCGGTGTGGGTGGAGGGGCTTCTCTATTTGCTGCAGTCCGGTGGAGCGAGAAGGGGGTGGGTGGAGGAAGGGCTTCGAGAATGAGGAATAGAAGGTAGGAGCCTAGTTGTTTAGTCAGTTTGTGTGGAGGCCATGTCGAGGTCAGGCACCCGGGTATTTTGAGATCCCTCGACCGCTGCATCTTGATGATTCTAGAGGACAGGGTAAACTGCTTAGTAGTCTCTACAGATTCAATTGGCCCCATCAGTACCTGCATTAGTAGAGATCTTACGTGGCTCGCACGGCCGCCATGTTGTGGCCTCATGAGGAAGAGATAGCCGCCATTTTAGGGTCAGGCAGGTCTCCTCAGGATCGCCTCCCCATACAGTTTATTTTAATATCAGGGGACCCCCCTCACCTCCGATCCATTCCTCCGTGAGCACTTTATTCCTGTTGGGCCCCTCCGCTTAGAAGCCACTCCCCACATCAGCTGTTTCACACGCGCTGAGCAGCTACCGTGGTACGTGTCTCGGCGCTCTTCTCCAACAGCCTGGCTTTGATCTTTTCAAAGATGTGGGTCCTGGGCTCACTGTGCCACTGGAATCAAGCTACCCTGGCTGATGAGGGGTGAAACCCCGAAACCGGTCCTAGGATGCTTGTTTCCGGTCCAGGGAGGACTTGGCTTGGCAGTTCGGGCTGGACTGTTCCCATGAGGCACAGGGTCAAGACTGATTTGCATATGGCCAGGTCTAAACTGGGGTGGCATGGTGAGCAAAAGAATGATGGATTTAACCCAGATCTCTTGACTGGGGGTGAATGTTTTGATTTGTTCTGCATTCCGTCCATCAATTGTGTGTCTTTTGCTTTCTCGCCCTAAGTGCGCCAGGTATGCCCAGACGTGGGTCCTGGGCTCACTGTGCCACTGGAATCAAGATATCCTGGCTGATAAGGGGTGAAACCCCGAAACCGGTCCTAGGATGCTTGTTTCCGGTCCAGGGAGGACCTGGCTTGGCAGTTCGGGCTGGACTGTTCCCATGAGGCACAGGGTCAAGACTGATTTGCATATGGCCAGGTCTAAACTGGGGTGGCATGGTGAGCAAAAGAATGATGGATTTAACCCAGGTCTCTTGACTGGGGGTGAATGTTTTGATTTGTTCTGCATTCCGTCCATCAATTGTGTGTCTTTTGCTTTCTCGCCTTAAGTACGCCAGGTATGCCCAGACGTGGGTCCTGGGCTCACTGTGCCACTAGAATCAAGCTATCCTGGCTGATGAGGGGTGAAACCCCGAAACCGGTCCTAGGATGCTTGTTTCCGGTCCAGGGAGGACCTGGCTTGGCAGTTCGGGCTGGACTGTTCCCATGAGGCACAGGGTCAAGACTGATTTGCATATGGCCAGGTCTAAACTGAGGTGGCATGGTGAGCAAAAGAATGATGGATTTAACCCAGATCTCTTGACTGGGGGTGAATGTTTTGATTTGTTCTGCATTCCGTCCATCAATTGTGTGTCTGTTACACAACACAAGGCAGAACTGTACTTGTTAAACTATTTACTTATGTAAACTAGGCTTATGTGGGCAGGAGGATTCTGTCTCATATATGTATTATTTATTGTTTCTTGCAGTGGCGGCTGGTGACATTTGAAAGTGGTGAGGCGTAAAATGATAGTCATACTGCACCGCAGCGAGCGAGCGTAGCGAGCGAGCCCGAACAACCTAAGGGGGTTTCGGGGGGGTTTTACCCCCCCGAGAAATTTTTGAAAAAAGTGTGGACAAATGGTGCATTTTCAAGCAAATTTGAGAAAGCAGGAAGGTTAATAAAGCAATTGTGAAAGTACAGTTATTACATTAATAAAGAGATGTCATATAACATAGGTAGCTGCTTATTCAAGCTTTCTTTCACCCCATAGTCCAGCAGGGTCTTGATACAAGACAGATAAGAGAAAAAGCAGTGAGGTCCTCGACCAGGAAGACACTCGTATTTCGTTGGTAAGAAGCAAAAAGATTGGTCAAATTGAAAACCTGAAATGCAATACGCAATCCAACAATTTGCAAGTACATCTCCTCTATGTTCAACTAGCCATGTTTTACCCATGATTGGAATTGTGAATCACCAAATAAACTGAGCCACTGCAATCAAAATCAACCAAAACTGTGGCTCAAGGTTACATATTGGCAGAAACAGTATAAAACAGAAACAGTCTAAATAACTATGAAAGTGACACATAAATATTGACCATGCAACTCAAACTCAGAAATTCCAGATCCAATTCACTACCAAAGCAGGCCTCCCACGTGTCATTTCATGTGGGCTAAGTGCAGTCTACAATGCATGACTTGCCAAAGCAAATTAACATTCTCTCATATTTAAAAATTCCTGTAGCAAACAAAATTTTAAGTTACCCCAAAGCGGGACAAGATTTTACATTCCAACATTCAATGGTCTGTTCCAGTGTCTGATTATAGTAGAGATAACTGTGTACGTATGCTCAAACCTATATCTGTCTTACTTCCTATGTCCCTCTTTTTCTCTCTCTAGCTCAGCATACTCGTTATACCCCTCTCTCTTTCTGCCACACTCTCTCATTCTGGCTCTGCTTAGCTCCATCTCTCTCTGTTTCACCCCCTCTCTCTCGTTCTCTCTAACAATCCATCGCTTCTCTCTCCCACACACACACTCTCACTCTCTCCTCTCTCTCATTCTGGCTCTTCATCTTTCTTTCAATTTCGCTTCATCTCTCTTGCTTTATTTATCAATCTATTCTCTCTCTTATGTTATCAATTACATCCAGGTTAGTGATGACATTTTGGTCTACAGGTGCGTTCTGTGTCTCTTTTCTCTTTGCTTTCCATTGACTTTATCTCCAAGTATCTGTTTTCTCTCTTTCGAGGCCTGTATCTCTTTCTGTTGTTTTATCTCTATCTACATCCATATTTCTTTAGGTCTGTCTTTCTCTTCTTTGCACCCTCTTTCACTTTCTGTGTCTGTCTCTTGATTTCTCTCTACTGTCTCTAGCACTCTATTTGTTCTCTCTCAGTCCTCCATAGTCACACTCTCTCTTTTGTCACTTGCTTCATATCCTTTATTCCGTCCTTCAGTCGGTCCTCCCTCCTTGAGGCTTTCCGTCCGTTCGTCTATCTGCATTAATTAGCTAGTTATTTATCCAACTATAGAAGCCAACCCCCCTCTTCTCTACCCCTTCGTCATCTAGCTGTAAATCTACCCATCTCTCCCATCCCCCTACAGTCACAACCCCCCCATCCGCAGGGCACATACAGGACACACAGCTGCACTGCAATACTCCGTTCCCAAACAAGCAGACGTCAGATCTTCTTGAAAAAGAAACCCACATACAAAGACCTTGCAATAACCCCGAATCAGTAAGAAAACGGAGGTACTCACACTAGTGCACGCAGTGGAAATCCTAGAAAGCCGAAATCCGGGATGATAATACTGTGCAGTGGGTCAGTGCAACAAGAGACATGACAACGCAACAAGAGAAAGGACAGTGCATCGAGAGTCAGGGCAGCACAACAGACAGTAGTGCAACAAGAGACAGGGCAAAGCAACAGTAGTCAAGGCAGTGCAATGAGAGATATGGCAGCGAAAAAAGAGACAGGGAAGTGCAACAAGACACAAGGCAACCAACAAGAGACAGCACAAGAGACATGGCAGCGCAACAAGAGAAAGGGCAGCACAACAAAGGAAAGGAGAGCACAACACGAAGCAATGCAGCACAACAAGACTGGGCAGCACAACATGAGAAAGTGCAGCACAACAAGAGGCAGGGAAGTGCAATAGGGGAAGGGCAGTCCAACACGCAGGACAGATTAGTAAGAGACAGGGAAGTGCAAAGACAGGGCAGACCAACAAGATGGGTGACAGTCTAACAGCCGGTGCAGAGATGCAAGAAGCAGAGCAGTGTAAGAGGCAGGATAGCGTAACAACAGACATGGCAGTACAACAGACAGAGTAGCACAACAACAGATAGGGAAGTGCAGCAGGCAGGGCAGCGCAACTAACGGTAATGCAGGGCACATGAGGAGACAGATAAGCAGAACCAGAGAGCGGGCAGTGCAACAGCCAGTGCAACGCAATACCTCACAGGGCAGGGTAACGCAAAGACAGTGCGACATGCAGGGCTGTGCGCAACAACACAGTGCAGCAGAAACACAGAGGCCAGTGTAACAGACTAGATATCGCAACAGACATGACACCACAACAACGCACGTGGCAGAGCAGCAACTGACAGTTCAGGGCAACAACCAGGGGGCGCAACAATATATAGGGCAGTGCAACATACAGTGTGGCAAAATAAACGAGAGGTTGATGCCACAGAAACACAAGAAACAGGTCAGCGCAAGAGAAAGGGGAGTGCAAACAGAGTCAGGGCCGACTAAACACAGACAGCACACTGCAACAACCAGATCATTACAACAATATGCAGGCTAGTGCAACAGACACGGCAGCACAACCACTGGCAGGGCATGCCAACAGACAGGAGACCGCAACAACAGATAGGGGAAATATGCCTGTGAGTGGACTGTCTGTGCGACGGGGACCTTGGCACATGCTCTGTTTAGAACATTGTGCACAGATGGCATGCTATGACATAACAGGGATGGACTAGCAATGTTGCAAACACCTAAACCAATCAATATTCGGGTAAACATGATACTACTAGAGACACCTCGTTCTGTAACACAGCGATACAATGGTTGGTTTGGCTAATGAGTGACATACACAGGGCAAAGACAGGCAACCTTGGAAAGTTACAAAGAGGAGACATCCTTAATTTGCTTCCTCGTGGGGACACAAGTATTACATCTTATAGTCCTACAGACACCACAGTTAATGCTTCATTTTCAATGAATTTCCCAAAATGGAAAAACATATAATCTTGTTCGCATAACAGAAGCCTGCAGGATTATTCTGCAGTTACGAAGGGCTGACAATACAAGCTGACTGCGGCCTAGTAATGAAGACAACGGAATCACATTTAAAACCCGCCGACACTCCCCTCAGAATGTGGCTGTCCGCGGCCCCCACAGGGGGCCACCTCAGCAGGGCGGCCCTTTAGTGCCATCTTGGCACCACCCACCCGCTCTAGTGTACAGAGGGGTCTGCGAGCCCTCGGCTGGGCGCCTCCGTGACGTCCTTCCTGTGCGCCGGTGAGGGTGGGAGGGCTTATATGCCTCCCCTGCCCCTCCTGGCGGTCTCTTTTCCCAGCCACGCCGTCTCGAGCACATCGGCTCTTTTCTCGGCCACCCCGTCTGGAACTGTGCCCCATGGAAGTGTGCAGAGATCGCCAGGAACAGTGTGCGCAGTGAGTTGACCCCCCCCCTCTCTCTCCATCCCCACTAGTGGGGCAGTCCCTCAGGCCGGGTGGCCTTGCCCGGCCATCGCCGAGGCTCCTGCATGCCTGAGGGCGAGGTGGGGGTTAGGGCGGCTCCCGGCATGCATAGGCCAGCAGCTATGGCCTAGTCCTCACTCGGACATGTCGTGCGCCGGGGCGTAACGGGCCAGGAGTCTGGCCGGGCTCCCGTTCAGAGCGGCGTGGGATGCTTGAACGTTGATTGCGGGGCGGGAGTTGGAGCGCAACGGGCGCTGTGTACCCCCCTTCCCTCTGTAGCTTGGCCAGCAGGGCCCTTGCTGCCTGCTCCCACGAGGGCCGATCCACTAGCCAGGAGCGGTGCTTGCCTCCCGGCGCGGGCATACAGGCCTGTGCTGCTGGGGGGGGTGTAGGTGTCCCCAGGGTTTCCACTGCGGCTCTGTTGCAGGCTGGGTGGGCCCCAGGGGTGCGGCCGGCAGGCCGAGCACGACTGGGGGTTTGAGCAGGGCTCCAGTGGCGCTCCCGGCAACGTTGGGACTGCGATTGTGCAGGCGGGAGCAAGCCGGGTGGTTCGCAAGGGCCTCGATTCCCCCCCCCCCTTCAGGAATATGGTGGATTACGGCCCGTAAGTGGGCGCATCCGGGTGTGCAGACACCGCCAGGGGCGCGGCCGATGCTGGTTCGGGTGCGCTTGCACGGCGGGCTGCCATGGGCAACCGGTGGGGGGGCGCGCGTCCTGGGGTGCCAGGTGTCCGTGTATGCACGTCATGGTGGGCTGGGTGGCACAGTGCTGCGTGCGACACCCCCTTTATCACCCGCGATTCTTTAGACGGCGGGGCCGGTTGCAACTTTCAGGTGCGAACGTCTTAAGGCACGCCTGTGGGGAGATTCTGCCCCCCCGCCCACAGAGCACGGCGAGCTCCAGCCGCACCGCACGATTAGCAGACCTGATGGTATAGTGGTAGCTAACATGGGCTATCATTGCTTTCCCCCCCCCCGCACGCGGGTCGCCTCCCGCCCCGGGTACCTACACACTGCGTGGCGGGAGTCGGGCTCCTTCAAACGCTCGTCGAAGCATGCAATTCCCTGCACGCTTGTTGGAAAAGGAGCAGCTCCTCTCTAATTGACACCGATGCCACAGCAACATGTATTCAGGATTTGCAGTGCAACCAGCTGTGCTGTTACGGGGGCACTCGCCGTCCGGATCTTAACCTCGCCACGCTATGTAAGATCGGGCTGGTACCGTAGCTGCGGCCTGCAAGCGGTAACCGTAAATGGTTTAATGTTGCTTTTCCGGTTGCTGAAGTATCTTGTGGGCAGGATGGCTGAGTGGTCTAAGGCGCTGCATTAATAGGGCGAGTGAGAGGATGGGGCCTGACGGCCAGAGCTCCCGACGTTGGTGGGAAAAGTCAGGTTCGAGCCTCGGGGTCACGCCCGCATCTCGTGGTTCTGGGCAAATCACTACGTCTTCCCGCGCCTACCAATAATTAAAACAAAAAATGTTCTTTCGCGCTTGATATGCGAAGAGTGAGGGTCGCTTTGGCTTGCCCGCCTTGTGAGTCGGCTGCGCCGAGGGCCCCCCCCCCCCGCCTTCCGCGGCGTGCAGTGCTTTTGTTATGAGGTAATGAGCGCTGTCCCGCCTACTGGGATTTGATTTCGTGTTAGATAAAACTGCGGCAGATGCATGAGTTTGTGGAGTTACACAACGTGACGTTTGTAAAGTTGGTACAAGCAAGTGTTTTATAATTGAGTATTCAATGGCAAATAAAATGTATGATTCTAGCGGTCCACACGTCACTCATGCTGTTCCAGTGCGTCAGAATAGGAGTACACTTTAGAAGTTTGTCACGCACATTCAGGGGCAAGCGTTGGTTTTTTACATGCACAAATGTGATTTGCTTTCACAAAAGAAGTTGTTGTCCTGAAGAACATTTTGTTCCGCAGAGAAGTAACACGGCCACAGCACATATGTTGTTGCCCACACCATGCCAATGCGACAGTTTTCAAGGAACTTTGATAATGGGAGACTGGGCCGGTAGGGTTATAACACTGTCCATCTCTCCCCAAGGTACTATATATTCGGGAGCCTCGCTCAAGCCGCATCAAGTACGACGGACCTAGGCCACCGGGCCGCGCATTGGTCGGAAGCAGTAAGTTGGGGGATTGGGACAGCTGAGGCTGAAGGGGCAGGCAGGGGTTGGTGTGGTACCAAGCAACCATGGAATGCACGTGCTAACTGTTCTTTTTTCAGGATGTTGAGTTGACGTCTCGCTACCCCCTCCTCCCCCCCGAGACGCGACGATCGCCCCCCGCACCGACCCATCCCACCCCGCGAACCTCAAAGGCAGGGCGCCAGGAACCTCAAGTGTAGTAAGTACTGGGGCTCTAAGGGGTTGTACATGCCGCGGTGTCCGGGAAGTGGGGCTCCCCGAGGCCCAGCGCAGGCGGGACCTGCTTGTTTGGGAGTGGTTTTGGTGCAGTGTCTCATTTCAAATTTAAATTACAGCTACTGTTCACCCTTGGTTACGCCGCCAGGGGCCCTGCGTACTCATCGCTGCGCCGACTCCCTCGTCCCCGACCGTCCACCCTCCGAACGGACAGAGCTAGGGCCAGGAGTCTAGAAGTGAAGGCACACCAGGCAGTTGGCCAGTCAGTCGAGCCATGGACAGCCAGGGAACCCCCGCCCCTCTGTTCTCACAGATCAGCCATGTGGACGAGTCGCAGCCCAGCACGTCGCAGGAAGCACTATGGGAGAACTTCATGGCCATGGCCAAGGCTAAGGGACCGGAATGGGCACAGGGATTCCTCGACGCACGAGGACAGGAGGATTCCGGGGTGGGGGCCGACATCCCGCCGGAGACACAGGCAGGGCCCGTGGAGCTAGGACTTACCAGATCCAAGCGGGTGCGCAAGCCCACCAACAAGGACTTTCCGATGGACGCGCCCCCAGCAAAAAACAGGGTGGCAAGCACACCGCGTGAGCTGGAACCCACCGAGGTACCGGCGGCCATACCAAACACCACTGCAGCAGCCAGCGAGAACTTTGATAAAATGGGTAAGGTGATGGACAATATGCTGTCGCTATTGGGGCTATTCCAGAAGCGCCTAGACGCCATGTCATCTCCGCCCCCGCTCCCGGCTGCAGCTCCTGCGGCCCCAGGAGCACCATCAGTACTGCAAGTGTGGGGCAGTCGGCCACCTTGCTTGAACTCAGCCGCCAGGGAGCTGGGGCCTAGGGCCTCCACGAGTTCAGGGCAAGGCGCCGTCGCTGCGTCAGCCTCGGACCTGGCAGCACCAGCCAGTGCTGCCTTCATCCCTAGGGCCAGCCTACCGGCCACACCACCAGCGGATGCTAACCAGGCGGCAGCGCCAGGTCCCCAGCCGTCCACCGGCCTGGATGCTGTTACGCCCACCCCAGCCCCCCCCCCCCCAGCCACCAGCTGTGCCGGTGCCCCGGCCACCCGTCTCGGTGGCTCCCCTGGCTTCGGGCCGCTGCTCACTGTCTTGGCAAGTGCCCCAGGCGGCCAAAGAAGGTATTTGGAGGCGGGAATTCATCGATATCCTGACCTTACTGATGCACGGGGCAGCAGGGGCAGACACTAGGAAAATGGGAGGTAAGGAGGAGGAGAAGAAGGTGAGGTACCAACGTTGGCCCGAGAAAACGATCGAGAACTGGGTTGAGGCATTTACCATACTGTCGGCAGTTATTATGGAAAAGTATCCTGAGCAGGGGGAGGCGTTAATGCAATACTCCCACACTATTCAGCAGGAGGCGAAGGTCACGGGAGGGGTCGGGTGGTTCTATTATGATCAAGATTTCCGCAAGCGGATGGCCATATGCCCGGAGTTAGGGTGGGACCAAAAAGAGATCCAGCTTTGGGTTCAACACATGTGCAAATTCACAGCCGAACACAAAGATGGGGCTGGCAAGAACCAGAAGGAAGGGGGCTATGAGAAAGGGACTAATAAGAACGGTAAACGCCCCTTTAAACAGCTTTTTCGAGGGAGCCAAAGTAAGGGAAGGAACCAAGGGAGTAGGAAATCCAATTCTGGAACATGCAGGCTGTACAATGCCGGGTCCTGCTCCTGGGGCAAGGCCTGTAAGTTCGCTCACAGCTGCAGCAAGTGTGGGGCCTTTCACCCGGCCGTGTCATGCACCATCAAGTCAGAAGGCCCCCCGCCCCACAAGGGCAGACAAGATAGCTAGTGATTCAGAGTTTACAGATCCACCCGTGGCCTCTCGCCCCCCCCCCACCCTGGCATATCCTCCCATGCCGGCGAGCGCCATCCTGCCCACCTCCAACGTCAAGGGCCCCTCACCCATCATCCTAGGCAACCTCCTCCCCCTGCTCAGGTCATATCCTAAGCACAAAGATAGATTTCTCTTAGCCAATGGTTTCATCGAAGGGTTTAAGATTCCGTACCAGGGCCCCCTGGGTTGCAGGGATGCTGAAAATCTAAGGTCAGCAAGGGACCTGCCAGGCATAGTGAGGGAGAAGGTCCGGAAGGAACTAGCCCTAGGCAGAGTAGCGGGTCCCTTCCCCCACCCCCCTTTGGAGCACTTCCTCATCTCCCCTCAGAAAGCACTCCGAGACCCCACCTTTCACCCGCAGTTGGAGAAAGGCGCTAGAGATGTTTCTAAGATAAAATAACCCTTAAAGTTACAAACAGATTCCATGGGAGCCCAACGTGCAAACTGCGCCGACCTTGTCCCATGGGGTTACTGCTGCTCATAAACACGCAGGAGATACAGGGTCTTATGCAACTAAGACATCTTGTCTTCAGTGACGTGAAGCTACAAGAGTCAAGTGCTCGTCGTAAAAGTAGTTACTATGACCTGCATCACTCTGACTCGTCCTAAGCACGATGACATCACAGAAACCTGAGACAGGCTGCAGAGGAGAGGAATATGGAATAGCCCAGGCATGTGATAGAGAAAAGAAAAAGACATTTTATTCGACTTCAATCCATTCATTTAGGTACAATGTGTGAAATTGATAAAAGTGTAAAGGGGCCAAAACTCAAAGCACAGCAGCAAGCTAGATAAAGAGTATTTTTAGCACCACTGCCGGCTATGGCGCTTCCTCCTTTGTCCTTACAAATCCTACCTACACATGTTCTCGAAAAGCCTCTAAAATTGTCTTTTGAAAACCAGCAATCCAGGATGCCAGAGGAAGGTAATTAAAGTGTGACAAAAATACGATTGGATTCCGACAGCCGGGCCTGACAATAAAACCTTGGCAAAGGCAAGCGTGTTTTTAACAGCGGTAATAACGTGATGTTTAATTTCATAGCAATTGTGAGTGTGTTCTTTGGTGACAAACCGACTCAATGGAAGGCTGATAACGTGGCAGGTTTCTTTCACGCCACACAGGTAATGATAAAATGTCCTGTAAACGAAGTGCGGGGGCTGGCATGAACATTTGTACCCAGCCAGATCACTTAGCGATTGGAAAATCCAGCACAGGCTCGCTGCTCGCAATGGTCGCGGGGGGGGGTCGCGCGGGGGTGGGGGGTTAAAAATAAAGTTAAAAAACCTACCTGACCGGGTCCACGACCGCGCCGCCTCTGCTGTGTACTCCTGGGCCGGAGTCCGCGTTGGCGCCTTCGTGGGTGAGTGGCTGGTGGCAACCCCTGTCAGCCAATCCAGACGCTGCTCCAGCAGCGTCAGGATTGGCTTGAGCAGGGACTGTCCCCGCCCATAGGAGACCGGGGGCTGCGGCCACTGGCCAGTAGCAGCCCTCGCTCGCTCTCCTAAGGCACTGCAGGCTAGTACTAGTGAGCATGTTCGGGCTGGGTCAGAAAATGACCAGCCCAAACCCGAACATGCGCACTGGGCCTGCCCTGCTGCTGTCAATCAAACATGAACAAACCCAACCCTGCAGTGCTGCAGCCCCACCCCCTTCAGCATCCTGACTGACTCCGCGGCGGCCCGATTTCGAGTCAGTCAGTCAGGACGGTGATTTTGAAGTTAACGTCGACGAGGAAGAATGTGGCCATGTGGCATTAGTGGGGCAACGCCCCAACGCCCCCAATGGACGCACCACCACTGGTTTCTTGTCATTGATATATTCTCTCACAGAGCACACTTCTGCATGCTTGCAGTCTAGGCTCCCGTTGCACCATACAGCATCACGCAGCTCACTACACACGTGCCAAAAATAACCATAAAGATATTATTCTTTTATTTTATCTGATGTTTATTTTATAATTAATTTGCCATGTAATGTTAAAAAAAATATAAAAATAGTTGCTGGAATACTTCGAATTGTGTGACAATTCCAATGCGTGCATGAACCACAAATCTGTAAATTGTGACAATGTGACATCTTATTTCTCTGCTCCTCTCTCCACCCTGACACTGTAGTGGTCAGTCCTACCTCCTCAGTGGAATTCTTCCTCCCCCTCCACCAGATTGCATCTCACAGGGTGCCCCAGAATAGGACACAGATGGCTGGTTCTGACTCTCCTGGACCATCACTGCCTCCCGTGGGACGCTGTGAAGAGCCCTCTCCATCCTCTTGTTTTCAGATTGCAGGAATAAAGTGGGGAGCGGCCACTCGGCACACCCCTCACAGGCTGCTCGGAACTCTCTTTAGTTACAGAGGCTGTGATTGGGTGTTTAATGTTATATCAGTGAAATTCAATTCAGTTTACACCTGGCGCTTTTAAGCACTCCCAACTGAAACATGTATCCGTTATTTTAAATGACGGTAAGTGCAATAACACGAGGGCAACAGTTTCAAATGTTAATCACATTCAACAGCTCGTGTGAACCAGTGAAGCAGCACTGGGGTGACTCTGAGAAGCAACGCCCCACAACCAACAGTACATTGTCCGATGTCCATGTTGCTCACCATCTCACCTCCTTCTCTTGGACATGAGGGGTCTGGTCTACCGAGGGTTCTGGTCTACCCGGAGTGTTGTATGAAACCTGATGTATATTTTTTCCTCGAGCTGCAACTTCTTGCCTTGACTGGCGCAGTATGATCAGGGCTGCCTAGTGAGAGCCCAACCCATGCCCTCGAGAGTGACACGAGTTCGGGTGGAGGAAGTATTAAAGGGAGACAGCTGGAATCACATGCACTGTCATGGAGTGCTTCACGAAAAAGATAAAAAGAGTTCCTAAAAAGCGAACACTGGTGGAAGAATGGTAGGAGCCAATCAGAGAGGTGGTAAACAGGCTATGCTCCATGGGAGGGAGAAAGACATGCTGGACAGGCTGAAACAAAGAAAGCCAGCAAATAGAAAGAAAACAAATGTGAGCAACAAAAGCAAGGGGTGGACTGCATTCCAAGGTCAGCATTCAGCATGTCCCCAATATGTCTTTGCAACCAGAAAGCTGCACTATCTGGTAGGCTTCAACCTAAAAAAAACTATTAAGACTTGAGCGCAAGACCATGTTGGTGCGGAGCCAGGCAACTCTGAAAATACAAGGCCTAAATTCCGGATAACTTTGACAGTAATTCCTGCAGAATTGGTAATTTGAATATATCGCTTTCATAGAAGGAGAAATGTGCGAATGTTTCAAGAGATTGAAAATGAGTCTAGTGGCTGAATGTTGAATTTGTGTTAACCGCTTGAAGGTTTTGGGGAGGCCTAAGCAAAGTGAGTTGCAGTAACCCAATTCTGATCAAAAGTATCTCTGATAAATGGAGGAGACTTTTTTCAGCACTGTTAGATGGAAAAAGCAAGAGGAGGAGACTTTATTTGTGTGCGGTACCAATGTTAGCTGGTTGTCAAACTGGAAGCCAAGGCTACGAACGTCCTTTATTGGCTTGGGAGCTGGACCCAGTTCAGAAGGCCAGCAATCAATTGTGTCTGAGAACTTTAGTTTGCCAACAGAATTGTGTTTTTCTGAGTTTACCTTTAGGGAGTTATTTGTCACCCACCACTGAAATGAGGCAAGCACAAAAAGAATCCAGCTTGATTGGTATAGATTTGGCTAAGCCAGGGATACTCATTGAATGGCCCATGGGCCACTTGTAGCCCTCCTGACCTTTGCATGCAGCCCCCTGGAGAACAGCAGCACTGGGCTGTTGTTTATTTACTGAGCACTAACATTAAGAGAAAGCTGCTAAACAAACGGGCAAACATTTATTTATAGGTTACCTGAAGTAAATAAAAAGAGGCCCAGAAGGTGTAGTGTACCATTTATCTTTATGAACACCTCCATGTTTAATGACATCATACAAGAAACATAAACATATGATGAAGTCTCTTCAAAATCGAAGAAAGAGAATTTCTCTAACACGTGAAAGTGCTTAACTTTAGTACATTGGATTATATAAATGCATTGAAAGGCATTTATTAGAAATTTCAGTATTCAAACATGAATTTTGAAACATTCTTTCCCTAACCCCATCTCTGACGACAATACCAGTAGTGAGCAGCCGCGGCTCGTGCAGGTAAGAGCGGTGGGGCCGGGTTGTGGGGGGATTCGACAGATGACCACGATGGAAAATGAAATAAATAATTAATTTTCCCTCGTGGTCGTCTGTCGAAATGCCCCCCTACCCGGCCCCACCGCCCTACCGCTCTTACCTGCACGGGTCGCGACTGGTAGTGAGCCAAGAGTCAAATCAGTTGTCATATGCACCCTGTATGGGACCTAGGCTGCTATTAAACATGGAACAACATTGTAGTCTTTAAAATCTAACACACAAGACATTTTTGCACAGTACACATGTTAAATTCATGTGTTTCAAAGTGCTCTCATATGTGGTAATAAAGAAAAAGGAGGCAAGATAAAATAAAACAAGTGCCTAGGATCACACAATTTGGTGACATGGAGATGCCAGGATTGATCCCAGGTTTTCTGGTTTCATATCGTGCAATTCAGCCACTAGATGTGGCAATGGTCCATCATTACCCTCTTCTGGGTATCATTGGTGTAAATTTTTAAATTGAATCTAAAATTACAGGTTAGTCTCGCAAGCAGCATCAAATAGATATTCTATAATGTAGTCCTAAGTGATTTGCCTTGCAGCACCACTGATAGAAATTCTTGGAGTGAAGCTGAGAAAGGTGAAAAAGACACAGCTTGTGAACTGTCCTTTAAATAATCTTTAATCCATGTCCATTGCGACCCCTCTGACACTGATTGGACAGGAGTGGTCAATTAAGATGTGATGAGGAATGGTGTTGAAGGCTGCGGACAGATCGAGCTGGACCAGCTCAGCTCTGTCAGCAGGCACAGATCATCAAGCACTGCTAGAGGCACCGATTCAGTGCTGTGCATGGCATGGAAGCCCGTCAAGCCATTTATCAACCCAGTGTTGGTGAAAGACAGAGCACAAGTGGTTAGAATATTAAAATGGGTGCACGTTCAAAATAGCTCACTCAGCCTAAATCATTGAAAATAACTTTCTCAAAAATAGCACATTGAATGTTACTGAATAAGGGGATTTAAAACGTCCTCCTAAGTATTCAAGAACAGGGATCTAGAATAGAAAATTGTCCTTTCAACATTTTGGGATATTAGGCGCCTTTACATGTCTACCTGAAAGTCATATATTGATTTTGTGCTTTTATTTAATGTACTATATTTCAGTGAGTTATTTTGATCTCAGCTCATGTTAGTGTAAACTATGTCGTGGTTTAGAAGTAAACATTTTGGAGGTCAGAAAGGCTTTGAATGTCTAGGGCATGGGTACTCACAAACATATTCCCAGGGGCCGCAAAGTTTGGTCTTTGGTGTGACCGAGGGCTGCACTGGTGCCAGCGGGGGAGGGGGGTGTAAAGTGGGTGTAGAGGAAGCGTAGCATGTACATCTACTGGCTGAACTCAATTGAGCAATGTGAAACCAGAAAACCAGGGATGAATCCCGGCTTCTCCACTTGATCAAATGTGTGACTCTGGGCAATTGTTTATTTCAATTTCCCTCCTTTTTCTTCATTATCACATATAAAAGGACCTCGAAATACGTGACTTCAGGATGTGTACTGTACAAAACCACCTCCTATGCTTGGATGTAATCACTAATGGCATTGTTGTCAGGGTGGGGGCGGGGAGAGAGAGCATGAACGTTTCTAAATTCATGTTTGAAAACCATCACTTAAAAAAGAATACTTCTGAATGCACTTCTATATTTTGATTTACTAAGGTGAAATGGTTCTACAGGTCAATGAAATACACTTTTTGAATTTTGAAAAGACTATCAGATTTTTACATGTTTGCTGTCTTTAAAAATGAAGGTGTTCCTAAAGTTAACGACCTAGTTACTTCCTTTTGTTTAACTGCAATTACCCTTTAAATAAGTGTTTGCTGCATATTTAACTTTTTTTTATGTTAGTGCTAAGCGGAGTATACAGCAGCCCAGTGCTGCTGCTGCTCAGGGGCTGCATGTAAAGGTCAGGAGGGCCGCATGCGGCCTCCGGGCCGTACTTTGAGTATCACTGGTCAAAGGTGACTAAGGGGGCCTCGGAGGCATACCTCTCTTGGTCTGGGCCACGTCTGAATAGTTTTTTACCCAGGACACGGTCATGGTCACTGCCACTTGTCACTAGGCTCACATTTTTAGGGTACCACTCAGTGGTTAGTTGTGAAAAAATAAGTGCTGGGGCTCACGTCAAGAGGCAGCTTGCACCAGCCCATTGCTTCTATTAGCATCGCCTATAACAGAACTACTAACCATGAAACCCTGTTATATTCCATATAGGTACCCTAATATAGGCTCAGGTAACATTGTAAACCTTCACCTATATTCTTCCCTACATTACATACATAACGGTTCTTAGGGACTGACCTTTTACCTAGATACGACACTGCATTCAGAACGCAGGATTTTCCCCGGTAAAAAACCTCATACATTATGCATGAGGATTCTTGGAAGCACAGCAGGGCTAATATCTCCTGTATAATATCTATGTACAAAGTTCATTCCCGACGTCATCCTAAGTCCGACAAAGTAATACAGCGAGGTAGAACCCCCGGGGAGACCTATGGGTATATATACATCACATCTTGCTAAGATAGGCAGAGGAGACCAGGACTTCCCGGCCGACACACTGACCAGAGAGGCTGAGGTTCCTGCATGCAGATACTCCAGCTCGCAGTGGTATAAACATCCCTTGCGGGGTGTCCAACCCAAGACCAAGACGGGGTCCCACAGTCTCTCAATCCAGGTAATGGGGTTGACTTTATCCTAGAAGGATTCTTGGCTTAATACCTACACACATGCTAGGTACACTTAGGTACATCTAGATAGGAAGGCATCGTAGGCGTACGCACTTTTATTAACATGTATTTTATATACCCGTTTGTATTCATGATTATTGCAAGATGGTAGAACTCTATCATCCTTTTACTTTCTTAGTGCTTCTAATCATTTATATCTGTTACTGTCTAGTGGTTGTTGCAGCTCATCTATTTTACACTAGAATAACGACTGTTCAATAAATGGCTATTGAAAAACGTCCAGACCGTTTATTCTGTGTATTTCTCTGAGACTAAGTGAGCATGAGTGACTGAGCGAAAAGTAGTACACTGTTTCCACGGTCCTGAGGGATCAGGGTTGTCATGTTCGATAGTTGCCAAGAGCTATTCTCTCCTTGGCAAGAGGAGTTTCTAGTGGCACTGTGAGCTAGCAGGTACACAGGCCAACATACCTGGTGGGGGTGTCTGGAATCAGTCTGGACACCAAGCCCGCAGTGTATGTTGTCCAAACGCGCAGATCCTGCATAGGTTTTATAGGAACTACACGACAACCCTACAAGGTGGGAGAGGATGTGGCATAACGGCCAGAGCTGCATACTTTAGAGCTGGGGAACAAGGTTCGAGCCTCGGCGTCAGCTCAACATCCTGTGATTCTGGGCAAATCACTTAATCTCCCTGTGCCTACAAAAATGAATGTGTCCTTAACTGGTGCTCATGAAAAGCACGCCAATACCTTTGGATCGAGTTTGCGCTATAAGCGTCAGTGTTGGTGCCAACCACTGGCTCAAATTAAGCACTAGTACCCCCTGAAGAGGGATATGGATCATGCGCATGGAGGAAGCTTGCTTGGAAGGAGCTTGTATAAAGGTGCGAGTGCACAGGAGACATAATGAAGACTCATGGTGTATATCTCTGATTGTAGTTGTTTTTTGGGCAAGAAGTAAAAATGCAAGACATTAAATTTCTCAATAAGACTTTGGCAGATGCGCATCCTAGCCTAGGGTGGCAGAGGCCCTGCCTCATCTAGAGCTACCGCAGCCTGCCCACCCAAATTAGTTCCCTGTCAGGTCAGTGGAGAATTTTCACTGAAAGTACTTCGACTGACATAGTAGGAGACTTTTTGGCAAAGATCTGAGTGCTGGCTGCTAACCCACCATGTCATGATGGCATAGCAAGCCGAGTTGTCATTTTTTAGGTCTCGCTGAGCCAGCGCGCATGCGCTGCTCTGCGAGACATTTAGTAAGGGGCTTTTGGAAGTGCTACCAGAGAGGCTCCCAGCTTGCGTTCACGATGGCGTGCACGCGCGCAGCTGCCATCTGGGTGTTCTCTAATGGCTCCTCTGCGCACACTACCCCCTCCCTTCTCAGAGGCGCCATCTGGCTTTCCTCTCGCTCGGACAAGCGCTCCTCCGCCCCTCCCCTCCCTGCCTTTCTTATCTCTTTCTCCGCATCGCTGGCCATTACTTTCACTTTCGCGGCCGCATCTGCCTTTCTTATCTCTGCTTGTTTGCAGATGAAATAGAAAATGCAGGCAGCCCATTTGTACTGGAAAATCAAATACTGTTAAAGGTGTCCAGACATTTGGCACTTTCAACCTTACTACTCTCTGTTTTAATTAATACCACATCTACAGTGACATCTAGTCTCGCACGATGTCTCAGTGAGTTAAACAAAGGATGTGGCATCTCTAATGATCTCTAGTGAATTTAAATCGCTGCAAGGTTACCTCAGCCATCTACCGTTCCAAGTTTGATAAACTGAGCACCATAAATTGTATTAGGGTAATAGCTCCACCTGGTATTTACATAAGTGCATACCGAAGAAGTGCTGTATGAAGCCTGTACACAAGAAAGCAGATTGTTATTGTTTAGTGAATACTTTTCTTGATGTGTTGTTATCAGTGTTCTTACGATGGGCAGTTCACGCAGAAATGTGCCTACAAGACCTGGTCAGGGGGAGTAAGCGCTATATAAATACATTTTACAATGATGTCTGCTGTTTAGTAGCGTGAAAGGGTCCCTGCCAGGACGACAGGAAATGGAAGACAAAGAAAAGCAATGACCTCCTGAGGCTGAGTGACAGCATCATTAGAGGGGAGGGCTCAAAGAAAATGGTGCACTTTTGTTGTGAATTTCTGCCAGTCTCCAGCAAAAGGCACGTCTAAACATTTAATCTTCACTTCCCGCTCACCAGCTTGTTGACTGTAGTCGGAAGGAAAGTGATCCGTCTTCGGTGGAATCCTTGTCCGTGCCCTTTTGCCCCTAACGTTCCTCCCCTGCCCCTTGCTTTTGTCATGTCTAGAAGACAGGTACATGGACAATACCTCTGTGCTCTGTGGTGCTCTCATGTGGATTTTGCAATGGGTAACCGATTAATGCCAACAATGCTGTTCAAAGCTTTCTACGATATTGGCTGTTCCGTCCCCGCCACTTTTTTTAGAATAATTAGACAAAAACGTGACTGTATTTGAAGTTGCTCGCATGAGCGGCCTTTCAATCACGCCCGTACACATCACTGTGTCACACGCTATGCGGCCTCTGCAGGTCTTCCAGATGCCCTTTGCACAACTCTCCCTCCCATCTACTCTGGCTGCAAGAAGTGCGAGCAATCACCAGGCCTTCCCCCCTCCACTGCTCTGTCAATCTACTTGGCATCTAGGTGTCAGCAAGGGTAAAGGTTGGTAAACAAACTGCCATCTTTCCAGCAGAGCTACGCTTTCATGGAAGAGCTTCGATTTTCATGGCAAATCGCCTTTCCTGCGGCGCTTGGAAAGGATGGTGGTTCCCCAGTGGCATAGTGCAAAATGATGCCCCCTCCTGCAGAATGTGACGAGGGGCTCCCAAGTCTCAAGATCTCTCAAATATTCACAGACTTTGAGCTTAATGGGGCCCCTGAAGTGTCGGGGCCACCTGAAAGCCCCTCTGCCCCCTGCAGTGCAGGGCTGCAATGACCTGTGATACGCCCCTGGGTTTCCTTTAATATGCTTGTAGTCTCATCAATCTCATTAAGGCTGGGTTTAAGGTCTTCAGCTGGAAACCGAATGTAAGCACATTAAGAAGACCGGACACATCATGTCTGCACACATGAAATAAAATAAATACTAAAATCTTAACTAAAAGGCAAAAGAACTCTAGATTCACAAGGTATATATATTGTTGGCATTTTTTATTTAGATATTTTGCGCTGTAGATCAAGGAAGGTCTGCTGTATCTCGGAATACCCAATTACCCTGTAGTTTCTTAATGCGATTTCGACATGGTCCATAGCTCTGTGCAGTCATTTTGAAAATGCACAAGCAAGAGGAACAAGCATTGACATAGCCAATAGGTCTCGCCTTTGGGACCTTATAAGTGTTTAGTTATCCAGCACAATATCCTTGGTGCAACAACATAAACTGTTGCATGGCTAAACACTTATAGGTCCCAAAGGCGAGACCTATTGGCTATGCCAATGCTTGTTTTATATATTGTTAGAAATAGGTCTGTTTGACAGCTGTACTGTCAAAATTAGGGCTCCCGGTTTTATAGTATCTATTTTTTTGCCATTTCCGTCTGTAATTATCCATATTAATTTTTTCTAATTTTATCAGTATTTATCCATATTTATTTTGGGTTTTGTGGAAAAATTAAGCTGAAATTAGTATATTTCCACATTTATTTAACCAATAAATATGCACTCATGCTTGAATATCTGCCAGGTTTCAGTGCTGTCAACACTTGCAGAAGATAAATCAATGCACTTCTATGAAAATATGCAAATTTCCGTATCAACCTTGTGCATATTTACTGCTGTTAAAGCCTCTTTACTAAAATTCCTTTTTTTTAACCCCCGTATCTATCAATCTACACATCTATTGGCCTGGCAGTCATGGCAGACAGTATTTAGAATTACTAAAAAAGCAACCCAATTTCCGTTTTTATCCACATTGGAAAATAAATACAGACAAGAAAATGAATGTTTTCTGTCTGTATTTATCTGTAAAAACGGAAAACAGGGAGCCTTAGTCAAAATCTACACCTAAAAACCAGTGTCAGAAGGCATACTAAGGAAGGACAGATCTTCGTTGCTGTTCAGAAAGCAGTTCAGTGATGGATGGACGGGGTAAAGGGTTTCCAATGGCAGGGCCAGCTGAGACCGGGCAAAGGGTTTTTAATGGCAGGGCCAGCTGAGACCGGGCAAAGGGTTTTTAATGGCAGGGCCAGCTGAGACTGGGCAAGGGGTATCCAATGGCAGGGCCAGCTAAGACCGGGCAAGGGGTTTCCATTGGCCCGGCCAGCTGAGACCGGGCATGGGGTTTCCAATGGCAGGGCCAGCTGAGACCGGGCAAGTGGTTTCCAATGGCACGGCCAGCTGAGACCGGGCAAGGGGTCTCCAATGATAGGGCCAGCTGAGACCGGGTAAGGGGATTCCAATGGCAGGGCCAGCTGAGACCGGGCAAGGGGTCTCCAATGGCAGGGCCAGCTGAGACCGGGCAAGGGGTCTCCAATGGCAGGGCCAGCTGAGACCGGGCAAGGGGTTTCCATTGGCACGGCCAGCTGAGACCGGGCATGGGGTTTCCAATGGCAGGGCCAGCTGAGACCGGGCAAGTGGTTTCCAATGGCACGGCCAGCTGAGACCGGGCAAGGGGTTTCCAATGGCAGGGCCAGCTGAGACCGGGCAAGGGGTTTCCAATTGCAGGGCCAGCTGAGACCGGGTAAGGTTTCTCTAATGGCAGGGCCAGCTGAGACCGGGCAAGGTTTCTCCAATGGCAGGGCCAGCTGAGACCCGGGCAAGGGGTTTCCAGTGGCAGGGCCAGCTGTGACTGGGCAAGGGGTTTCCAATGGCACGGCCAGCTGTGACCGGGCAAGGGGTTTCAATGGCACGGCCAGCTGAGACCGGACAAGGGGTTTCCAATGGCAGGGCCAGCTGAGACCGGGCAAGGTTTCTCCAATGGCAGGGCCAGCTGAGACCGGGCAAGGGGTCTCCAATGGCAGGGCCAGCTGAGACCGGGCATGGGGTTTCCATTGGCACGGCCAGCTGAGACCGGGCATGGGGTTTCCAATGGCAGGGCCAGCTGAGACCGGGCAAGTGGTTTCCAATGGCACGGCCAGCTGAGACCGGGCAAGGGGTTTCCAATGGCAGGGCCAGCTGAGACCGGGCAAGGGGTTTCCAATGGCAGGGCCAGCTGAGACCGGGCAAGGTTTCTCCAATGGCAGGGCCAGCTGAGACCGGGAAAGGTTTCTCCAATGGCAGGGCCAGCTGAGACCAGGCAAGGGGTTTCCAGTGGCAGGGCCAGCTGTGACTGGGCAAGGGGTTTCCAATGGCACGGCCAGCTGTGACTGGGCAAGGGGTTTCAATGGCACGGCCAGCTGAGACCGGGCAAGGGGTTTCCAATGGCAGGGCCAGCTGAGACCGGGCAAGGTTTCTCCAATGGCAGGGCCAGCTGAGCCCGGGTAAAGGGTTTCCAATGGCAGGGTCAGCTGAGACTGGGCAAGGAGTTTCCAAAGGCAGGGCCAGCTGAGACCGGGCAAGGGCTTCCAATGGCAGGGCCAGCTGAGACTGGGCAAAGGGTTTTTATTGGCAGTGCCAGCTGAGACTGGGCAAGGGGTTTCCAATGGCAGGGCCAGCTGAGACCGGGCAAGGGGTTTCAATGGCAGGGCCAGCTGAGATCGGGCTAGGGGTTTCCAATGGCAGGGCCAGCTGAGACCGGGCAAGGGGTCTCCAACGGCAGGGCCAGCTGAGACCGGGCATGGGGTCTCCAATGGCAGGGCCAGCTGAGACCGGGCAAGGGGTTTCAACGGCAGGGCCAGCTGAGACCGGGCATGGGGTTTCCAATGACTGGCCAGCTGAGACCGGGCAAGGGGTTTCAATGGCACGGCCAGCTGAGACCGGGTAAGGGGTTTCCAATGATAGGGCCAGCTGAGACTGGGTAAGGGGCTTCCAATGGCAGGGCCAGCTGAGACCGGGCAAGGGGTTTCCAATGGCAGGGCCAGCTGAGACCGGGCAAGGGGTCTCCAATGGCAGGGTCAGCTGAGACCGGGCAAGGGCTTTCCAATGGCAGGGCCAGCTGAGACTGGGCAAGGGGTTTCCAATGGCAGGGCCAGCTGAGACCGGGCAAGGGGTTTCCAATGGCAGGGCCAGCTGAGACCGGGCAAGGAGTTTCAATGGCAGGGCAAACTGAGACTGGGCAAGGGGTTTCAATTGCAGGGCCAGCTGAGACCGGGGAAGGGGTTTCAATGGCAGGGCCAGCTGAGATCAGACAAGGGGTTTCCAATGGCAGGGCCAGCTGAGATCTGGCAAGGTTTCTCCAATGGCAGGGCCAGCTGAGACCGGGCAAGGGGTTTCCAGTGGCAGGGCCAGCTGAGACAGGGCAAGGGGTTTCCAAATTGCAGGGCCAGCTGAGACCGGGCAAGGGGTTTTCAATGGCAGGGCCAACTGAGACTGGGCAAGGGGTTTCAATGGCAGGGCCAGCTGAGACGGGGCAAGGGGTTTCAATCGCTGGGCCAGCTGAGACCGGGTAAGAGGTTTCAATGGCTGGGCCAGCTGAGACCGGGCAAGGGCTTTCCAATGGCAGGGCCAGCTGAGGCTCCTTGCTGGAAAGACAGAGACTCCCCCATCCCTTGATGCTGGGAAACAGAAAGTGAGGTGGATGAAGAATCTGCTTATTTTTAGAGACTTACCCATTACTGGCTCATTCTAAAACACTTGTGAAAATATGGATTAAGTAAACAAAAAAGATGCCAAAGTAGGGGAATTTCAAAAGGTAAACAGTTCACAAACGGGAGTGAGAAATGTGGGACAGCCTTTGTAAATCTAAAGACTCTGAGTACTACAATAGGTCTGGAATGAGCAGAATTAGATGTGAATGTTTTTGAGTTCTCTTCTTTCAGATCAGGAGACCTGGCTCGGATATTAGCGCCCGTGCACGAGCCCACCCCTGAAAATGGTTTCTATGTAAATCCTAAAACAAACATGATGTAAAATATGATAAAGTCTCTTCAAAATTCAAAAAAGTTATTTTTTTTGCATGGGGAAGCTTTGGCATTAATACTCACATTATAGCCCTGCACTGGGAAGTACTTTATTTAAAGTGACAATTTGGAAACAAAAACATTAGTGAACTAAGTGGCAAGACAATTGTCATGTAAACCATGTAGGTGGCCCAGATTATTATAAAGCAACATTCCTCATGTGAAGGCTTTATTTTGACCACCTCTCAGCAGCTTATATATAGCGTGAACTTGATCGACGGTATTGGAGCGCTGTACATCTATCTTGCACAAGGTCACAATTCATTGTTTATAGGGATGAGGAGATAAAGTGATTTGCATAGAGCCACAGGATGTTTAGCGTTCCTCAGACTCGAACCTGGTTCCCCTGGTCCGAAGTTGACAGCTTACATCCAGGGTAGGAGGAGGGAGGCAGGCAGGCAGAAACCACATAAAAGCTCGGCTCATTATGGGCGGGCTGAGCCAGGCTTCAGGTTCGAGCTTTCAGTGATTCGCCCAGCTCTACTACCGAGAGAGACAGAGAAAGAGAGGCCGAGAGAAAAAGAGGGAGAGAAGGAGAGACCAAGAGAGAGATCTTGGGGGAGGGAGGAGGGGAGCAATTATTCTTCGAAAACGTGTGATTCTTTATATATGTCACCAACAGGGCGGCCGCTCTGATGAAAGGCACGTTCCTGCACCGTGACTAAACCCTGCAATAATATCAGTCCTCTCTGACCCTATAAAGTCTGCTTGAACGAGTCTTTATCAGTAAATGTTATCAAAACACAAAGATGAGAGGCAGTACATAGGATGTGTGCAAAAATATGTTCAAACCAAACATAGATTAACGTATATACCAAGAAACACCCCAGCGTCTTAATTTTAGGTGAATCACAGCCACTGCTTAGTTTGTGACAGTGGTTGCAGGTAGGGCGCACCGGGTCTCATTTTTGTGGAACGAGGCTTGTTTTTTATCAGAAAACTTTGACCCAGAGCAAGAAGAAAACTGGAAAAGGGAAAAGGAGGAAGAGAAAGATAGGAAACACTGCTAAAGGGAGAAACGAGGATGAGAAGGAAGCTGCAAGGTTAAGAATACGAGTCAGGAAGTTCAGGGAGGAGGAAGAAAGAGGCATGAGGTGGAATCACAGCTATGCAGCCCCTGTATTCAGCAGCCTCAACACGGGGCATCGCCAATGACGGGTATTTATTTTAGTGCCAATATCGGCAACACACCCCACCCGCAAACACAGCAATACCATAATAAAGAACACACAAGACACATTGGTTTTTGGAGAAAACATTGCTGCAGGTTTATTTTGCATAAGAAATATGCCAACATGGTGGGTCAACTTACGGGCGATCCAAGGGCAGGCAGCAGTGACAGCCCTAAGCTGCCCTGCCCACCTGAAGAGCCAAATTGCACCGTGGCCTAACCAATCGGCGCTAACCATTTTGGGGGATTACCCCTTACATCCTGTGGACCACCAGTCCACCCATTTACTCACGCCCCTTGAGGGGGCAGAGCGTATCCAGGCAAGCCCCCGGTTGCTCAGGTTTACAACCGCCCGAAGGACTAACAGGGCGCTGTCGTTCCTCCAGGGTCCTGCCGTAAGGACTTCCTGGGGTTGTTTGGCATTTGCACCCTTCTTGTGCTCCTGAAGAGGGTACCCCTATGTACCATTCAGCCTCTGGATCGCCCTGTAACTCCACCATAGCCCTGGGTGTGGCCCCCGTCACAGAATAGCACTCGTTACAACGCGTACCAATACAACGCGTACCATTACAACGCGGGTATTAGTACGCGTTGTCAATTACAACGAGATACCATTACAATGCAAACTTTTACCCCTACTATGCCTTTACCACGCATGCCATTACAACGCATAAACATGCGTGGTAAAGGTATAGTCGTGGTAAAAGTTTCTAAGGTAAGTGACAGTCCTCTCACTACATTTACACTACCCAGCACGACCCCCCGACACTACCCTAAACCCTAAAACACTACCCTACACTACACATACACCACAACACTACCCTAAACCCTTAAACACTACCCCCAGCACGACCCCCTACACTACACAAACACCACAACACTACCCTAAACCCTAAAACACTACCCTACACTACACAAACACCACAACACTACCCTAACCCCTAAAACACTACCCCCTGCACGACCCCCCCGACCCCCAGTCCAGTCCCTACACTCAAACACTACCCTGCAAGACCCCCGACACTACCCTAAAACACTACCCTACACTACACAAACACCACAACACTACCCTAAACCCTAAAACACTACCCAGCACGACCCCCTACACTACACAAACACCACAACACTACCGTAAACCCTAAAACACTACCCCCAGCACGACCCCCCCCGACCCCCAGTCCGGTCCCTACACTCAAACACTACCCTGCACGACCCCCCTACACTACCCTAAACCCTAAAACACTACCCTACACAAACACCACAACACTACCCTAAACCCTAAAACACTACCCCCAGCACGACCCCCCGACCCCCCTAAACCCTAAAAAAGTAACCCCCACCCCATGCCCAATCCCCCTTACCTCTCTCTCCTCCTGGTTCCTCTCTCCTCCTGGTTCCTGCTTCACGTAGTCTCTGAGGGGTGGTGCACGTCGTTATGAGGAAACGGAACAGCCTCTGTTTCCTTACAACGACGTGGATCGTCCACATTTTTTCAGAACGCATGGTCATTTACTATACATACCTTTACAACGAAATTCGTTGTAAAGGCATGCGTGGTAAATGACCATGCGTTCTAAAAAAATGCGTAGTAATGACTTCGCGATGTACAACGCATGCGTGGTAATGCATGCGTTGTAATGGTATCGCGAAGTAAAAAACTCGTTGTAATGGCTGTTTACCCCCGTCACACCCAGGGCCCCCCACTAAGGCAGGCATACTTACTTACAACCTGCTAATTCTAGGGCATCACCCAGATCCAACAGAAACAGGTCCATGCCCACTCTAGACATATGGACCCCATCCACATCGAAACATCCCGTGGTCTTGGCATGCAAGAATCCGTGTCTGATAAAGCCAAATCCCTCTGGTCCATGAATTGGCGCATGGTGCTGTTTACCCTCCTGCAAGAAATTTTAACGGCCTCTCCAGACCTGGCCCAATGCCAAACTAAACGTGGAGTGATCAGGACCACCATCATTCACATGCGCCTACTTAGTTGCTTAACTTACTCATAGTGGATTTCATTGTTTGTAGCAGAACCTTTCTACCCATGAAAGTCAAGTCATTGCCTCCCGGGTGGATGACCAAAATGTTGGGAGGGGATCCGGCTCCCGCTAGTCCGTGCCGCAGCTTCTTCAGCAAGCTGTGCCAACGCATGCCTGGGAACCCCAACCAGACTATCTCAGTAAGGAAAAACCCATGCTTCCAATTCCTGCTTTCGGCCCACTTGCGATGCAAGAATGGCCGATCACCCACACCTTTGATCCTGGCAAAATTAAAGAAATGCAGAGTTGCAAAACACCTTTTATTGAAAACACTGCACATAATTGCAATCAAATACTACACAAGATTGAACATGATTTGCTCAGAAATCACCCTGCACACATTAGCATGTGGTGCTCCAAAGTGCACCCAGCCCCTGGGGACTTCACGAGCGGATGCAACGCTTGAAACACTGAGACTCCCACCGCCCCACCTGCCTAATGAGGTCCGGTGACATGCCAACCTTGAATGCTGAAGTAGCTGCCCCTATCCTAAAGGAATGGCTGCAAAACGCTTGCCAGGTCCTGCATTACCTGGCAGTACTAGGCATGACTTCATGACTTGTTCCACCTGAAACTTAGTAAGGGGCGTGCGGTCAGCCTGGATCAATAAGTAGCCTCCCCCAGGAGGGCGAAGGGCTAAGTAGGCAGAGACCAGGCCCACAGGGCAGTACCTCTTATCTCCCAGTGGATGTAACCAGAACACCTTCCCCAGCCCCGCCTGGTCTGTTTTGGCTCTCTTAACTAGGATTCTCAGGGATTCACCTGTGAGCAATGTATCCTGTCCCCCTATTGCATTCCCAGACCTATCCTTTTTAGACCTAGCCACTAATTTGCTTATTCTCAGAGCCCCAGAAAACGCCAGGCTGAAAGCTGCTGAGAAGAGGGCGGCAAAAGCCGGCTTACTTTCTAGTCACCTTGTAATTCATGTTGGGACATTTTTACCCCACATAGCCAGGGAGTCTAGCGTAATATTAATTCAATGATAATGTTGGAATTCAAGATTCCCAGTTTCATGTTTTGCCGCAGCCCACCTCGTTACTTAATACCGCTCCCTTAATGTACTTGCCTGTCAGTCAGTCAGTCAGTCAGTCAGAAATACTTTATTCGACAGCCAAGAGTCATAAAAGCATACAATATTATTAAAAGAAAATACACATTCCAGCCAAATACATAGCAATAAAATAGTCCCACATATCAATCATAATATTCATATCTAAAAACATTCATAAAAAAGAGCCGATGTCATATAAAGTGCACTGTGCTTAAGCAATAGACCAGATCCTTAATTAAATCAGGAAGGGGAAAACACAATTGAGCCAACAGACAACACAAAATTACTATTACGGGAGTAATCTGTTCCTATGTCTAATGGCCCGATTAAAAAACTTGGGACCCCGAGGCAAACCATGGGTGATGCCAGCTTTTGTAAATAGAGCAGAGCTGGTCTCACTTGGACAAACTGACATTCTCTCAGTAGAGGGAGGATATGCTGCCTACGCAGGGACTCATAGTAGGTACAGAAAAACATTAGGTGCAAGGTATCCTGTTCCGAGAAGTTATCACAGGGGCAGGGTTTTAACAATTCAGATTTTGAATATCCTCTCGGGAATGCCAGCAGCCAAGGAACCATATTTAAACAAAATCTTGTTAAAACAAAACGATGGTATGGTTTATTAACATAAGATAAATATGGTTGCAGTTGCGGGCCTAGGCTCAGAGTGACATACCTTCTCACCGAGGGCTTGCCTAGCTCAGCCTCCTCCCTAAGGCATTTCCGCCTATCCACAAACTGCCGTTTAAAATTTATGATCGCAGTCTTGCCCAAAGGCTTTGGGGTCAGAAACAAATCTGGGCACCCTAGACATTTTGTTTCTTCCTTTAAATATTTAAGCCAAGGGATATGCTGGGCTCTCTCTAACGCCATACAATCCGAGATTATAAGTTGATTTAGATTCGGAGGGGGTTGAGTCCAGATTCTAAGCCATCGTAGCAGGGGGGAAACTGTGATCTGGTCTGCAATATACCCCATCCCCAGTTCTTCATGCAGGCAGTAAACAGGAGTGGCTACAGGGACCCCAAGGAGTTTGCGCATAAAATTATTCTCTGCCACTTGTATTTCCTTTACATCTTTATAACCCCAGATATCGCATCCATACATGGCCATAGGAATACATTTTGCAGTATAAACTTTCAAGAGTGTGGGCAGGGGTTTTGACCCTAATCTTTTTGCAAAATCCATAGTGGCCCCCGTTGCTCTTACCAAAATGTTCTTTTTAAGTGTTCGTTGTGCTCCCCATGTACCTTGGTCATCAAAGACTACCCCTAAGTAATTTTTGGTGCTCACACATTAGGTGTGCACCTGTTCCTTATTATATTATTTCTTTAGTATAGGATTGTTTTTCTCACGGAGTGGTACGCATGGGGTTGGTCCCCATGTGGTCCTGAAGAAGAGGTTTAGGGGACACCTCGAAACATGTCGACCAAATACTAGGGATAGTATACACATAACAGTTACACTTCCTCCCTATTATTAACCCCTTTTTATCCATACCAACTAGGAGCAGGAATAAACTAATCGCTCACTAGCTAGGTATTTTTAGCATCACCATCACCACTCCCCCCAACACTGCACTACACATTTTTTCACAATAAGTGCTCCTACGTAGTTCTGCAAGTTGCAGCACGCCCCAGACAGTAGATGTCTGGGATGGCCCCAATGATGAAGCATGTCACCTAGGGGCACTGAGTGCTGAGCCAAGGTTACTACAAGCCCCTCCACCCTGGCAGTCCATGAGGCACAGCGTTGCCAAAACAGAAATACTACGAGTCTGATTTCAACCGTATGTATTTAATTTTTGGTGCTCACACAGGTGTGCACCTGTTACTTATTATATTATTTCTTTAGTATAGGATTGTTTTTCTCACGGAGTGGTACGCATGGGGTTGGTCCCCATGTGGTCCTGAAGAAGAGGTTTAGGGGACACCTCGAAACATGTCGACCAAATACTAGGGATAGTATACACATAACAGTTACACTTCCTCCCTATTATTAACCCCTTTTTATCCATACCAACTAGGAGCAGGAATAAACTAATCGCTCACTAGCTAGGTATTTTTAGCATCACCATCACCACTCCCCCCAACACTGCACTACACATTTTTTCACAATAAGTGCTCCTACGTAGTTCCGCAAGTTGCAGCACGCCCCAGACAGTAGATGTCTGGGATGGCCCCAATGATGAAGCATGTCACCTAGGGCCAACCCTTGGTGAGTGAGGGGACTCAAGAAGAGAATGTTCTCTTCTTAGATTCGGGGCGTTGTTTCGCACATTTAGCGGAAGCCCTTCCCTTTGGTTAGGTTCTTAGATCTGTCATTTACAGATTCGGTAATAACTATACACAGTCTGGAGGATGAACCTAACGTCTACCTCCATCTCCCCCCATTTTTGTTTATAATGAGGCATACCCAATAGCCTGTTCACCTTGGTAACTATCCCACTATGATGTGTAAAGACTCAACTATCCGATGAGCTCAGAAATATGTGACATTAAGCAAGGGTGTCCTCGTGTACTTGCCATGTATCCCTCCTTTCTTACAGGAATTTTGCCTGTTCAGCTTAATCTGTGGTGTTTGCCCCCAGACTTCCCAGGCTGCTTACTGCTGGCCATGTGAGCAGATGCTAACGTTAATGAGGGAATCTCCCGGTTGCAACTTGAAATGAAACACCGCCCGCCTATATGAGCTGCGTTGTAGGCGATTAAGTACCTAACCTATATCTCTTCCCCTTGAAAAGATACAACAAACCGCATCGGTCATGAGAATCGTAATAATCACAGATTTTAACATGGACATACCTCTAAATGGGAATGGTTCTGCACAGCCATAAGACCAGAGATACACATACATTAAACCCCCAGCTACACCTTTGAGGTATGCTAACCTGCCCATGCTTCCCCCTGTTCCTGAACCTGTAACAAGCCATTGTTTAAAGAGTGCGCCTACTTTGCTGAATAGAGCAGACATTTGCGCATGCAGTTATTGATAACTGTGGCAAACAAATAAATGGTGTAAACTCTGGTTTCAGTGAATGTTGTCTATTGCGCATCTGCCACTGAGTACCTTGATTTGTTTGGCTGTGTTACTTGTTGCTTACGTCCCACTTCAGGATTATGGAATTGTGCTTAATCCCTCGTTTTCTTAACTGCCGAGTGAGCATAGTATATTCACAGATCATCCTTTACATTTTCCGTTTCTGACTGTAAATGGAATGAGATTGTAAGCCTCAGTTCCAGACCAATAAAATTTGACATATTCTATCGGTGGCCATGCCCTTGTCCTTGCCCTCTGTGGTGTGATCTGGACTGCTACGACAAGTGTCGAAGGGGCCTCACAATCACGTGTACCTGTGCATCTTGTGATACACCTCTGCTGTGAAACTAATCTGCTCCCTATCTGGGATACTTTCTATTAAATCAATAATTATAATGATAATTATAATGATAAACTCATTTAATGACCTCAGAAGGGTGAAAGGCTGAATGGGCCTGCCGGGATCTGAACCTGTGACCATGAGGTCATGCACCGGCCCCTACACTGGGTGCCCTATCCTGGTGGCCACTAGACTCTAGTCTGCATTCTATACAGGGAACTAATGCTTTTGTATCCCTGAAGCAGGGAGTGGCCACGCGTGCAGCGCTTCATACTACCGAATAATAATTATCTGCACTGGCAAGTTGAAAAGGAAGTACCGGTGGGTGTTGCTTGATAAGCTGTGCTGTGTGCACTCCTTGCTGCTGGGTCATCCTACCCTATAAAAGCGCCCTCTGGAAGACAAAGGGAAATTTCATCACATTCTATTCCACCCGTAGAATATTTAACGTGTACGCTGCCTACAAAGGACCTCTCAAAGCAGCGGAGTGACCCAATGACTTGTGAACACGTATTTTAGCAGGCAGGTTGATCTGCTGCTCTATCCTCCTTGAGTTAAAGATTGCTCTAGGCAAAACCCCGATCCTCTGAGGCAGCAATAGCTCCTAACACCTTCATATGTTGGTCACATGACACCCCTGCCCGAAGTCCGCAGCCTGTGCGGCGGCACGGCTCTATGGCCCGCCCCAACTCCTACCATGGGACTGTGTAGTGTGCCAAGCTGAGCGCAAGGCGTTGCCTTTCTTTCATGGTGGGGAGCAAACTTCCCTGCCAATCCACTTACTGGGAAGTACGGGCGTTGTGCAAAACGCTGCACGAACCGTTGTTTCACTGGCACCAACCCAATTGCCAGAACACAACCACTGGAACTGCACAAAAGGCGGGGCAACAAGCCAATATGGCCGCAAGGCTGAAGGCAAGGACAAAACACAAGTTTTGAACCCTAAGCTGCATACCTTATATAGTCACCGCTGACGGAGTTACGCGGGATGTCACTGATCAACCAGAGACCCCATAACACCTAAAGTTATTGTTCTCACAGACCTGCGTGCGGAAAGCCGCACTGGCCAGTCCTTAGACCAACAGACCTCTAGCCCCAAACAAGGTGACCACACCACGAAAGAACCGAAATTGCGATTACGGTCGCCCCGCATTCACCAAACAGAACTGCTCGGAGCACCCGCCACCAACGTTGCCGCCCCCAGGGGACAGGACAGGTCCTGCTCGTGCCCGAACTGTACAACAAACTACAAACCGCACGTGGCACAGCTCATTTGCCATGTTAACCCAAACTTTAAACGCACATCTGCAGGAACTCTGGAATTAGTTCTCCAACTGCAGCCACCCCGCTGCCCCGGGACCACACCTGGTTGGGAGGGACAGCGCATCTCTATCAATTAGAATAGACACATCAGGGTGCTGCCACTAACAACTGAATTCACTGACAATGAGGAAGTCGTACCCGAAAAGCGCCTCATCAGTATGAATGCAATGTCCAGATTCCGAGCCACTGTCCCCGTAGGACAAATTCAATGCCGAGGACACAGACAGAAACCTGCAAAGGGACACCTGTTAACACCAAAGCCACTTCCATGATATTACCCGTTTCCAAGCACTATTCTGGTAGTCATCCCTGTGTCCCATCTGTGCCAACCATAGCGCGCCAGGGGACACCCCCATCATGCAAGCCAGCCCGATGGAACCTCTAGGCAAGAACGGTAAAGTGAACTGGGATTCAAGTGGTAGGCAGAAGAAACACCCCTGAACAAAAACCGAAGCATTCCTTCCTCCAGTTTGAACTGCATCCTCACCTGTAACCAATGGTTTAATTGGGGTGAAAACTGGGGTTCTCAAAAGGAGGAGGGGTGGGTGATGTAATGAAGGACGTTGATTAACGCATTTAAGCTGAAAATCTTTGCTTATCATAGTTCTGCCTCTTCGGTCATTGTGTCCAGATATATTATCACACATGACATTACTCCTACAGCAAGCAACAACATAGCTTTGTTGTCGAATATTGACCAAATGTATACTACAAAATTAACACTACACCTACAAGCCGGTACTACTAACTTTTTCGATGCGTTAGTTGCTTAAGATAACTAAGCCCCATTATGGCTTCGTTGGATAGCATACCGAAAGTGCTCCCATTCTGTAATGGTGGGAAAGAATTATAGTGATACACCCCCCAACGGGCCCCGAACTCAACACGAGAAAAAAAACGATTCTGCCTGCTGGCACCGGAGTGCGACTCGGCATGGCACACAGAGTATACAACAACCGAGCACTTCAACAGCTGCGATCTTGTGTGGGGACGCACTTATTCCGGGTACTTGATGCTGAGTCCCCCGCATTCCAACACAAGCAAACAACCAACATCATTCATGGTGAGAGGCGACTACCCCTCTCAGCTAGTCAAAGTCTACTCTGTATATTTTGAAGAATTGATAGCAATGGGAGTGGCGCTGGATTCAGGTTTGTTCTGACAGCATTTGAAACGTCTATTCTTTTTGCATTATACAGCTCAACCGGATTTACTACCCAGATAAGGGGAAATAGGAATCCCGGTAGTGAATGGAGACTAAACCAGAAACAGCGAGATCTGTTTATTCTGTGTTATTTAGTGGCCCAAGGTCTTCTTGCCACTGTATCAACCTGGACTATGGTCATGTGGGGAGTAAAAAGTCTGGCAGACCTGTGCACCTTGCTGTATTTTTATCATTTAATTTTGTACGGGTGCTATTTCGTTTTCCAACAACTTGCTAACAAGCGTCACTGACACTGAGGCCGTCACTAATACAGTAGCTAGACATTTTACCGGTGGAAATAGGCTAAGATTTCCCACCTCAGGTCCGAAGAACCAGAAAAGCGTGGATTTTGTTGGACAAAACATTAGCGCAACCGCTTAAACTTTTGCAAATCAGAGGCTTAAGGATCCGTACAAGAAAAGCCATAATTGTCTCATTATCGAATTACAGCATCACTGGCCTATTTTCAAAACCACTGCAAGCAGGGCAGCCCCTGGTTCTGTTACAACAATACCAGTGGAAGGTATCCTATAGTCTATACAATTAATAGCTCTGATTGGTTGGAGAATAGTGACCCCTACTAACAGGCCAGGCTAATTGTAACCCTAAATAAGGCGCCACTCGCCACATTCCCTGATCCTGGGCCCCACGTACAATCCAACGCATGCAAACAAAAGGAGAAATCGGCTGTAAAAGGCTCATTTAAGTGGCAATCCAATACGTAAATAGTGCTAAAACTAGAGTTGCGCTGTTCTTCATAAATGAACCACTTCCGGATGCCTGCAAATTGGAAGAGGCAAATGCTTCTCAAATTAAGTGAGAAGTCAGTGGGCTACCCTCTAACTTTTAAGAAATAAGAAACATAGGAGGGGCAGAGTTGAAGTTTTAGTGCAAACCTCTTTGCGAATGCGGGCAGTGATCTAGGTACTCATCGACTCGCTACTTCCCAGTCTGCTGCTCTGCATGGAGGCCAATCCGTCCATCCCCCACAACCCAAACAGTGCTGTATCAGGCAACGTCCTCGCTAAGGGATTGCCGGTGCCCCCAACAGCACCCTCACATCCTTCTAAATGCTCCAAACCTTGGCCTCGATCCAATCGGTCGTTCCTCCGCAAACCGAAGGAAAGGCGAAGACGATGCACTACTCGATCACCAACACATGCAGCAGCCATTGTGTGCAACCTCAAGGGGTGAAATGTTGCAGAGGACAATGCTCCTCCAACCGGAGCCCTACCGCCCAAGCCCCGAGCTCACCCCACCGTCACCGCCACGACTGCCCGAGACCTCCACTCCACTCTGGCATCCCCAAGCTTTGGGTTGAGGGGCCCTGCTGCTTGCGCGGACCCTCTGTGCGGTGATAAACGGGACCAGGCCAGCCCTCAGCGACAGCCCGCCACTCCAGGCTCGGTCGCCCAATGCCCAAAATCACCCGTTCAGGCACGCGAAAGCCAGTGAATCAGATAAGCCCACAAGTGCTCACAATAAGGTCGTGCTCGAATCCCGGCTCCTCGGATGAACCCAGGGACCACGACGGCAACCGCAACCTGACTGAGCGGCCAAAACCACTCGGAGGGCCATGTCTGACGATTGCCTAGAGCGGGCCCCACTCCCGAAAGTGTATTCTGATGGCGGGGCCAGCTACCCATGCACCGCAGTGTCGCCTCTGCCCCCGACTGGCGGCTACACTCGCCGCGCTGCTCTACAACGGCACATTGCCCCCCCTCGCCACCAGCAACCCCACTTGCAACAGAGGAGGAGGGGGGGCTGCGGTAAAGTCCGACTATACATGGGCATCCAGCCCCAAGATAGCATCTACAAGAGACCACACAAACTGCCCGAGGGCCCAGACTCACCGCTGCAAACGACCGACTCTGCTGATACGACGCAGGCGACGTGGAATCAAGACCGCAAGAGGTCTCGGCGCGAAAAGGATCGCCAGATGGGCGGAGGAGGTAGATATACCTGTCCCCCCGCCCACTGTCGCGCCGGAAATGACGCGGGTAGCGCCGGACCCGGGTGGGTCCAAACACTAAGACCGTCGGGTTTGTGCCCTCATGTGGCACTAAGGTGGCCGCCCTCCTATGGGAGCCCCCTGCGTGGGCCGCGGGCAGCCTCAATGTTACAAATTAAGCCCTGAATTAATTGTGAGTGCCCGTTCCTTTGTTTATCAGGGTATACTTCTCCATAGAGGTGGCCTCTGGCAGGGGCTCTCAGTTTGTGCCCACCACCTCTTACCACTAGCGATTTCGTGCATCATTAAAGGTCTTAATCAAACTCAAAGAGAAGAAAGGATTTAGCATAGCAGAGCCCTTCAGCATTTTGAACGCAGAGTAGTCCGGATGACACCAGAATCAATAAATATCTGTGGTTTGTTACATCATCATCCTTAGGAACCATATATGCCACTGGCATGGCTCCCTTCTGGAATGTCAGCGTACCTATGATGCCCCGTAAAGCTAGCTCCACTGTCTTCAATGGTGCTTTTGTTGGCATTAAATGGAACAAGACGGCGCAGGTTGAGTGGACTTTCCCTTAAAAGTGGTCAGTTGTTGGACTTCAAGGATTTGCAATTCTCATCGGATCTCTGCACCAGTGCTTAAATTGAGCCGGTGGTTTCCGGTGCTCAACACTGGCGTTTGTGACAGTCTGCCACAAGGTGGTGCTGTCTGGAAGATGTAGAGATGACTACAACAACAGGTAATTATTACTTCACTATACATTAAAAATTACTGTAATCTGCCACCTAACACCTAAACCATTCTTATAGCTTTGGGGGCTTGAAATAGTCACACTTGTAGCAGTGTGATGGTTAGTAGTAGTGTTGGTACTATAATTGGCAGCAAAGCAGGGGCAGTGTGTGCTGCAAGCTGCAGTGACCTCCTGACAAGGGCCCTGACACTTATTTATTTATTTTTTTACAAATTAAGCACTGGCACCAATACAACCAGGCCTACCATGATAGGAAGGTCGTGGTCTTGGTGGTGTTCAGGCAGATGCAGAGGATTAAAATATAGGCCGACTCCCCAATTTTAACACTGCCTTCAGTGAGTCTTTAAGTGATGATGCACTGGGACATCGATGTCAATGTTTCTATCTGTAATTGTAATGACGTATTTAAATTGTGATGATTTTAATTGATCTCCAATAAAAGATGAATTGAATATGGAGCCTCTCCCTGACTTGCTCAATGAGATGAGTCACCTCTAAAGTCTGAAAAATAAAGATTCCTGAAACCCTCTCACATTGCGCACGACACACACTCACACCAAGGCATGGCCAGCAGATCCTGTCCATACTCAGTTACAACTGAATGACTTCTCTTTTCATTCAGCAAATATCCCAGTAAATGACCAACCCCATACCATTGGTGCCCTTCCACACTTCTGGTTCTGGTATTCCCCGCACAATCCCTGTCCCAGCAACACCCTACTCTTTCCCGTTAAACCATGTGACCATCGGGGTATCCTATCTCCCTTTCCCTGATTCATACCAGATAGCGCCGAGCAGCAATAAAGAAGGCGCGTAAACAGGGGTGATATCTCAGATGAAAGCAGAATCAGAAGGTCCCTCCACCGAACAGGGTCGAAAAACTCACAATCAGCCATTCATTGGACCTCAGATCAGACCGCCCATCACAGACAGTTATATAATCACATAAGGAAGTTGAGAGAGAAGGTGGTGAAAAGTGGGGTCCCGTGCAACCAACTATTGGTTTAAGTTGGGGCCTAAGTATGCTATTTTTGTTTGGTCTCTTCTGGTTTCTGTCCATTTAAACACAGCTTTTTTAATACATAATTTTAGCCTGGCAGCGTAGTTCAATGTCTCCCCATGGACAAGATATCAGCCACCTCTTTTTATCACAACCTCTGTGAACCATTTTGGATGGGGTTGGCACCTAAATCTGTTTCTTACCCAGGTCTCTTACAGGTTGAAAATACTTTTTGCTATTCGAGCCAATTACAGTCTTTAAACGGCCTGAGAATTAACTGGCGCCATTTTGCTGCAATGGCCACCATCAACAACCTGAAGAAGTGCACTCCAAACAGCCTCATTCCCTGCTGCGAGACTGAAACTTCTGCTTCATTGAAACAAAACTCACATAATCAAAATAGATTCTGTGGGAAGACACTTACGAACCAAGACCCTTCACCGCCTCAAAAATGCTATTAAACAGCATTTTGCTCTGGCTTGATCTGCATATATGATTTATGCCACACTACAGAAACCAACAGAGATATGTAAGCAGAACAAATCTCTTTGAATAGACCCTTAGTATGAGCAGTGAAGAGTAAGACTTTGATGAGCCAAAAGTTCTAGAAGATGGTACTTTTCTATGGTAATAGCATAAGATGAGATCTTTGTACTGTTGAAATCAATGTCTGAATCTGAGCTTAGAACTACACGTGCTATGTTATGTTATGCTTATTTGTATGGCACACATCACCCAGAGAGTATCCTGGCACCTAAAAAGGGTGGAGCTGCCCTAACAGGAGCCTATTTAAAGAGCTAGGTATTCAGGGGCAGATTTACAATAAAAATTTGCATTAGCACACATAGAAGTTGCAGTACGTCATTGTTTAAATGTTTGTTTATGTGCAGGAAGGGACACCTTCCTGTACATAAACAATCACCACAGGTGATTTCTTCTTTCTATGTGTGCTGCAGAATGCAGCACGCATAGAAAGAGGAAAAAACGAGGAGAAATGAATACATTTCTCCTCGTTGCGCCTCCCTACGCCTCCCCTGGGGAGGCGTAGCACTCAGACGCATTTCCAGATTTTCGATTTCTTGTAAATCTGGAAATGTGTCAGGTTCCATGGGTGTTGCGTGGGAACACCCACAGCAACACCCATGGAACGCCCCTTTCACGCAAAGTGCTGCATGTAAAGGGGCCATATTTAAAAGGACAGAAAAAGTCACGCAGGGTGGCTTTTCCTGCCCTTGTAAATATGGGGCAGCAAAATGCGCTGTTGGTGCGTCACAGAAAGTGACGCACCGGTGGCGCAAGGGGCTTGTAAATCTGCCCCTCAGTTTCTTGTGGAATTCTGTGATGGAGCTGGTGGCTATGATGTGGAATGGGAGGTCGTTCCAGGCTTTGGGGTCCAGGTAGCAAAAGACATGGCCCCTGGCTCTGGCTGGATGGATATGGGGGATGTGGGCAAGAAGAAGGTTAGCCGAGCAGAGATGCCTGGTTGGTGTGGGAAGATGGATACAGCTGTGGAGGTATGCTGGGCCTTGCATGTGTAGTGCCTTGTAGGTCTGTGTGAGGAGCTTGTGGATCGGTAGTCAGTGGAGGTCCTAGAGGAGTTTAGATATGTAAGAGTGGAGTGGGAGTTTGGTAGTGCGTCTTGCTGCTGTGTTCGGTATGACTTGGAGTCTCTTGGTGAGTTGAGAGGTGATGAGAATGTAAGGGGTGTTGTCATAGTTCAGTGCTGCTGGTGATCAGAACTTGTGTGACAAACCTTCAGATGGCCAGCAGGAACCATCTTTAGACTTTCTTGCAGAGTTTGAGGTTATGAAAGCAGGTGGAAGCAACTGTGTTAATCTGGTTGGACATTGAGATTTGATTGTCAATCACGATCCCTAGGTTCCTTGTCAAGATGGATGGGCTTGGCATTAGTCCTAGCTCTCAGGGCCAGCAAGCAGGCCGAGGACAAAAGAGATGTGGTTTTTTTTCCAACTAGGAACACTTCTGTCCTGACATTGTTGAATTTCAGGCAGTTGGTCTTCATGCAGCTGATTAAATTTACCAGGGTGTTTTTGTTGTCTTTGGAGAGGGAGAGGATAGGTTAGGTTTCCGCATATGAGATGATGCTGAGCCCGTGATCACGGATGATGTTGGCGAGAGGGGTCATGTAGATGTTAAATACAGTAGGGCTGAACAAGGAGCCTTGATGGCCCCCGCTTATCAGTTTGGAGGCAGTGGATGAGTAGGGGGTTAAGCTGACTCTTTGGGTGCATCCTGGGAGGAAGGAGCTGATCCACTGGAGTGCTGATCTACAGATTCAGGTCTTGTGGTGGTGTTGGGTGTGGATGGGGTGGGAGACGGTGCTGAAGGCGGCCAACAGGTCAAGTACGATGAGTGCCAGTGTGTTCCCCTCATCCATGATTAGGCAGACATTATCGGTGGAAGTGATGAGGGAGGTCTTAGTGCTGTGATTAGGACTGAATCCAGATTGGGAGAGTTCCAGGAGTTGGTTGGCATTGAGGTGGTCAGCCAATCGGTTGCTGATAAGCTTTTCCAGTACTTTGGCCTGAAAGGGGAGGAGGGAGATGGGTCTGTATTTATCCATTGTTCTCAGGTCCGCCCAGGGTTTATCTGGCGTGTTTCTAGGGGTTCGAGAAGGTGGAAGTAGTGAGAGATATAGACAATTGGTGTGAGGGCTGTGCATAGGGGTTTGAGGGGTGTATATAGGGTCGAGTCTTTAAGTGAAAATGAAGTGAGGGTAGGATCCGACGGGGCTAACAAGTGGATGGAGTGCATGGTGTTGGCCGTTTCCAGAGGGGTGATGGCTGACCACAGGCCAGGGCAGTTTCTAGAATGTTCTTGTAATTTGACTGGAAGATAGTGATGGTGGAGAGGTCCGGTTGGAGTGCGAAGTTGTAGATGGAGTTGATTTTGTTGGTGAAATAGTGGTAGAGCTGGGTACAGAGTTCTTGTGAGGGGTGACGGTCATGGAGCTGGCAGTAGGGGACATGAACTCTTTCACTGTGGTGAAGATTTATTTAGATGAGTTGGAGCTGTATTGAATCTATTCAGTAAGCGCTAAGTGGTAGATCTGGAGGGCTGATCTGTTGTTGTTGTTGTGGGTATGGCGCCATTGGTGTTCCAGCTGTTTCCAGAGGCAATTGGTGAGTCAGAAGTCTTCCATGTACCAGCTTGCCTGTGACTTCGACCAAGATGAGGAGATGGTTTTTAGCAGTGCGAGGGAGTCTGCAGAGCAGGTAATTCATGTGTTTAAGTTCATGATGGTGCGTGGTGGAGCAGGCATCTAGATTGAAGTTCTGTGTTACAGATTTCTTTGGGGATCATGTTCCAGTTGTGCCAAGAGGTCTTGGTATGTTCGGTTCTGAATTGGTTGGGCAGGTGCAGGCCCAAATGGACGAGGGATTGGTCGGTCAAGGTGAGGGAGATGGGCTTATCCACCATGATATCGGAGAAGTTGCTCCAAATAACATGTTTTATGCTCCAAATAGCATGTTTTATTAGGCCACATATATTTAGACTGGTATGTAGTTGTATAAAACCCCATATTTCACAAATACCTGTGAAACACAGATGGCACCCAAAGGCAGACTTAGTTCCAGACAGATTTTCTTCCCTCCAGCTTAGTAGTCTCTAACCATGACAGTGCATTTAGACATTCACATCCCCAAACAACCATACAAAGTCAAACCATTGTCCATTATTTCATGAAAGCTAAGCAAAACTTGATTGGCAGAGGGAGCCTTTTCTCCTGTCGGACATTTCAGTACCGAAGTGCAAATGATGGCACTGTGGTGCAGAGCGATCTGATTGAGTAGTGACAGTCCCCATGTCCTGAAAATGTTTTAGAAAAAGGACATAAGGGGCCAGGTTAGAGACACCCTGAACCCCAGGCACTTATGGGGAGTACCCGGAGGGACCACCCCAGAGATTAAAATTTGCAGGCAGCAGGCACTGCGGTACTCCAGCATGAGTAGATGTTCAAGCTTCCACGACATGGTGCCATGGTACCCTGCAAGCGTCTCCAAGACAGCTTGTGCGGGAACACGGTACCATGGGGATGAAACTTGTGTGGCCCGCACCGCTGCAGTACCAGCAGAAGTTGGAAACTGGTGGTGGATTGTGTGCAACCAACCCTCGCTGCACATGGCTGAAGTCCATTGGCAATGAACGTTGGACGTACGCTGGGGGGTTGGGAGCAGGGACTGGCCAAAGGCCAGGCCCTGCGTCAAAATCCTGCTGCACCATATGCTAAAGGCCATGCGCAGCGGGGGTTCACCCCACACAGGGAACCTGATTCACAAAGGTCCTCCACACTTTTGGCGGAGGCCTCACAGTCATGGGGGAGTCTCCACACTCGAGGCGTATTGAACCCAGCCCTTTTTGCAGGGTTCTCCCCAAACTTTTTGCCTTCTTCCTGTATTTTTCTGACCTTCTTCTGCTGGTTTTAGGACTCTAGGCACTTTACCACTGCTGACCAGTGCTAAAGTGCAAGTGTTCTATGTCTAAAATGTAATGGTGATTGGTTTCTCAATGATTGGCATATTGGATTTACTAGTAAGCCCCTAGTATAGTGCACCCGGTGTGCCTATGGCCTAAAAATCAAATCCTACTAGTGGGCCTGCAGCACTGATTGTGCCACCCATACGAGTAGCCCATCAAACCTGTCTCAGGCTTGCCACTGCAGAGCCTGTGTGTGCAGTTTTAACCTGCCATTTCGACCTGGCAAATACACCTACTTGCCAGGCCCCAAACCTTCTCTTTTATTACATGTAAGGAACCCCTAAGGTAGGCCCTAGGTAGCCCCATTGGCAGGGTGCAGTGTATTTAAAAGGTAGGACATGTGCTAGTGAGTTTGGTAGTGAAAAACTGCTAAATACGTTTTTCACTACAGCAAGGTCTATCTCTCCCATAGGTTAGCACTGGAGCTGCCTTGTAACAGCTTACAAGTGTATATTACAATTGGGAGCAGATAGAAAATTGGAGTTTGGTGTCTATAGACTCACAATTTAAAAACAGATATTTTAGTAGTTTGTTTTTAAATTTCAGGTCTGAAAATGCCACTTTTAGAAAGTTGGCATTTTCTTACTTAACCATTCTGTGTCTCTGCCTGTCCCTAGAATACACGTCTGGGTTGGATGACAGTTGGGCTTTGTGAATTCACCCTAGACAGTCACACACAAAGGGAACTGAGGTGTTCCCTGCATTTCCTGATAGCCCATCACCTGGCTGCCTTCTGGAGCTAGAGTGGTGGAAGGAGCTGGCACTTGCACCTAATTAGGGCTGTGCCTGTCCCTATATAAAGAAGTCTCCACCCTGTAGTGTGTCTGGAGCAAGGGCAAGGAAGGGCAGGGTCTTGTCCACTACAAAGATCTTTCTTTGAATTATCCCTACTTCAAAGGCTAAAATGGGTATAAGTACTGGACCTGTAACACCATATACTCAGAACACTTCTGGACTGAGGACATTCTGCTAGGCAGAAGAACCGTTGTGTTGACCTGCTGCCTGCTGCTTGTCCTGGGAGCGAGAGGACTAGACTTTGCTCTCTGCATCCTGCTTTCTAAAGTTTCTCCAAGGGCTTGAGTTGAGCTTGCCTCCTGTCAGACGTCTCAGAGTCATCAAAGACCTCACCTGTAGCACCGGGGCTCCTCTGCTGCGAGCCCTACTTGCCAAGTAGTGCCACATCCAGTTCCTGGGCCCTTGGAAGTGAGATTCAGTGCTACAAGAAGAAACTAACGCATCAATGCCGAGCCACTTCGAAACCGGCGGCTGTCTGCAACTTTGACGCCGTGCCACTGCCTGCATCAAAGTCATTCTCCCCGTTCAACGCAATGACCGCAACTTACAATGCAGACCCTGATGACGCCACAGTGCCTCCAAAGAACTGCCCCTAGGGGAGACCTGAGCAGTGTGCCACTGAAGTCTGTGACGCACCACACCGGGGGCCCAGTGGTTCGATGCCATGGAATCAAAGCCTCGTGCCTTGCCCTACAATGCCTCATCAATGACGCCCAGCAGTAAGGAACTGAGGGTCACATCTGCAACCAGCGCATCACCTCCCCTGCGCCCCCGGGCGTCAGCGACTAAATGACTCTCCACCACCGCCAGGAACCAATGCCTCACTTGCTTCAGTGGCGCCTCACCTCCTTCATGCAGCGCACTGTCCTCGAGTGCTGACGTGCCAACGGCCTGCATAACAATAAGGCACTTGCCTCCCAGATGCCTCACCTCCCCTGCATCTTGCATCGTCTTTGATTTCCGATGCCTACAAGGTACTGTACTGGAGTCTGCGTGACTCCCGAAACCAGCCCTCATTCCATCGAGGTCGGACTGACTTTGTGGAGTCACCGACATCGAGCCCACGCAGATAGTCCCATTTGAGCTATTGTTTTCTAAATGCTATACTTGATTTAATTTTTGAAAATCATATCTGGACTTGTGTATGTTGGATTTTTGTCGCCTTAGTCTTGTTTTTCTCAGATAAATATTGGCTATTGTTCTAAAACTGGTGTAGAGTACTTTTGTTGTGTTTTCACTGTAGTACTGTGTGTGTACAAATACTTTACACATTGCCTCTGGGGTAAGCCTGTCTGCTCTTGCCAAGCTATCAAGGATGTGAGCATGGGTTATTCTTAGTGTGTAACATACTTACCCTGACTAGAGTGAGGGTTTGTACTTGGACAGGGTGCAAACCACTGCCAAATAGAGACCCCATTTCTAACAAGGCAGAATGAGATTCAGCCTGAGTGTGGAGACTCCCCCACAACTACGGGGCTGCCACTAGTGCAGAGGCCCTTTGTGAATCAGGCCGAAGGAGTTGAGCGCAGGCCTTCCGGACAACCCCCACTGGGCACAGCAGGTGGTTGCCCACATGCAGAAGGGGTTGGACGCAGGTCCTTGCAGGAGGTCATGCCATGCACCCAACCTCGCCAATGAACATGGCCAAAGGCTGTGTGCAGTGACGGGTAGGCCCTCAATGGTGTAGTTGTGTACAGGGCCTGTTATGTTATCAATGATCTCATTTCAGCTCATGAGTGATGTAATATGATAAGTCACAAGCAGTGCATTGTTGGCGTTCAAGTTATATATAGCTCAGTAAACTAAACCATGAATTTCAGTGGTTTGTAAACATTACTTTAGATAGGAAATTGGGTTACTGGCACAGGGGGGTTAAACCCTACTCAAGCAGCTACCACAATTCCTGTCAGGTTGGAAACAAGCAAACCCTGAGTTAGCCTGTGCTTAATCTTCTGGTAGCTTGGTACAAAAGCAGTCAGGCTTAACTCAGAGGCAATGTGTAAAGTATTGATGCAGCACTTCAAACATTAATAAAGTGGAAGCACAACACAAGAAAAATCCCACACCAATTTACAAAAATAGTGTACACTTTGATCAATTATTTGAGACCAAAACAACAAAAATCCATTGCAATTTTTAAAGATTTAAGTGAAAACAGTGCTTAGAAACACACAGCACCAACTGTGGTTATCTGGTTGCACCGGATCGGGACAAAGTCACAAGTTCAGGCCAATCGCAGTGAAGCATGAGCAGGTACAGGGACCAAGGTAGGCCTGCTGAACAAAGTACCTAAAATCCAGGTTGTGGAGAGTTACAACATTGTGTGTAGATTGCAGTAGCAGTTCCAATGGCTTGCGGGGCTGCAATTTGAGGTCCTGCGGCGATATTCTTTGTGCAATGGCGGTTCCAAGTAGCTGCAGTCTGCTATGTGTGATCTTGTGTCAAGGTGCATCACAGAGCAGCTGTTCCGAGGAACTACAGGGCTGCAATGTGAGGTCCTGGGTCAAGATACGTCATGCAAAGGCAGTTCCGAGGAGCTGCAGGACTGCGAAGTGAGGTCCTGAGGTGCGATGTGTCATGCCGCAATGATTCCGAGGGACTGCGATGCATCGTGGTGCGTCGGGTCTGCTAGGACCACAGCTGGGCTGACAGACCACCTTCAGGCCTACTTCCAAAGGTCCAGGACTGGGGTGGCACCCCTTGGACGGCAAGCAAGCAGATTTAATTTGCTGGGTTCAAGATGGTTGGAGACTTTTCTGTTGCCGAGGCTCTGATCTGATCATGAGACCAGCCAGATAGCCCTTGGAGTCACTCTGGTGGTCTTGGGATCAAACGGATGCAGGTCCAGTCCTTATCACTCAGGCAGCAGGGTAGCAGTACTTCTTGCAGCAGAGAAGCACAGCAGTCCTTCTGAGTCTTCCACAGGTCCAAGGGTGTACTGAAGAGCTGGGTCTGAGGGTTCATTATTTATACTTGGCGCCCCCTTTGAAATAGCAGAAATTTCTAGAGACTTCCAACCTCAGAGCTGCTTGTAATTTCCTGGCTCCCTGCCCTGGCCTCAGCTTGTCTGGGGTCACAAAAGACTAGAATCAAACCCCTTTGTTGCGATGTGTAAGTGTGGTAGGTGACAGCTCCACCCCACTATCAAGTCAGAGATGGTCCATCCTGCCAACACCTATTCCCTCTTTATATCACTGTCTGAGAGCAATACATAAAAGCCAACTGCCAGCTACACCTAGTCATGTGACTGAGGATACAGGCTGCCGGCCCCAAATGGTTAGCACAAGAAAATGACAACTTTCTAAAAGTTTTACAGAAAAAGAGAATCGGGCTACCATTTTTACCATGCTGCTGTTTATTTAAGCAGACTAAGGGCCAATATATATAATCCTTGGTCCTGGTTTAATTATTTCACCATTATTTCAACATTTTGTTGTAACATTTTCATAGTTTTTCAAGTCTAGAAACGAATAATACACTATTTAGTTCAAACAGATGATCCACATTACGGACAATCAAGAACTCAAAATATCATTCATAAATTGTGCATTTGTCAAATTAAACAATTGTGCATAAGAACAAAACAAGTGAGATTAACTGTAACAATTTAAACATTACACCAGTCTATAATTTGTCAACAAATTATAGACTGGTGTAATGTTTAAATTGTTACAGTTCGTTTCTAGACTTGAAAAACTATAAAAATGTTACAACAAAATGTTGAAATAATGGTGAAATAATTAAACCAGGACCAAGGATTATATATATTGGCCCCTAGTCTGCTTAAATAAACAGCAGCATGGTAAAAATGGTAGCCAGATTCTCTTTTTCTGTAAAACTTTAATTTACGCCCCATCTGGCTATCAATATAGGGCGTAACCCCTTTATTTGGATCACAACTTTCTAAAAGTGGCATTTTCAGAATTATGACTTAAAATCCGACTGTGCCATTAAAGAGGGTTTCAAAATTACAGTTCTTTAGACACTTAACTCGAGATTCCTATCTGCTTTTCATTGAAAGGGCTATTTTATTGTAAAAAATGTAATAAGGTAGCCCAATGATATCTTATGGGAGAGGCAGGACATGCTGTAGTAAACAACAAATGTAACAGTTTTGCGCTACCAGGACATGTACAATTTAAGAGTACATGTCCAGCCTTTACAGACACTGCACCCTGCCCTATGGCCTGTTTAGGGCCTACCCTAAGGATGATTTATGTATTGTAATTGCATTTATATAGCGCTTACTACCCCTGACGAGGCGTCAAAGCGCTTTTTGGCAAGTAGCACGCTACTCCGGAACCCAAAAAGTGTTAGTAGTGAATTTGCATAGGGAGATATGAAATTATTTTGAGCGGTGGAGATGTGAGTTTGTTATTTGGACTGAAAAAGGATAATGGAGGGATAGGAGAGGGAAGGGTTTGCATTTATAAAGCGCTTACTACCCCTGAGGAGGTGTCGAAGTGCTTTTCGGCAGGTAGCACACTACTCCGGAACCCAAACAGGATTAGTGGGGAATTAGTATAGGGAAATATGAGATGAATTTGAGTGGTGGACATGAGAGTTTGTTAGTTATATTGAAAAGGATAGTGGAGGGATACAAGAGGCAAGGGTCTTGAAAGTGTTTTTTTGGAGATCATAGCAGTAGGAGTAAGTTTGGGATGAGTAAAAGGGAGGTGGAGGGGGAAGAGTCATAGGGGAGGGTTTAAAAAAGCTTGTTTGGGAGATCTGAATAGTAAAAGAAGTTTGAGATGATGCAAGGCGGGGTAGAGGAAGGAAGAGTCTAGAAATGGTTATTTTGGGGATCATAGTAGTAGAATGGGTTTGGGATGAGTCAGAGAGTGGAGGTAAAGGATATATTGAGAGAGATATATGGTGAGATATAGGGTAGTGCATTGGAGATGCTGAATTAGAAGTAAAGTAATAAATATAAAGAAACATATGTGCATGGAAGGCATATATGTATAAGGATGGTAATATAAATAGATTAAATTTGTATTTAATAAACTCAGACTTTCAAGTGTTGCTATACTTTAAGCAAATATATTTGTTTTTATAATTAATATATATATATTGTTTTGAAATTCAATAGTGAAGCAATTGTAGATAAATAGTTATGATAAAAATGTACTTATGTATGCAGTGAACTATATACATGTTAAACAAAGCATAATATATCCATAAGTGATGTGTACATTTGTTAAGTAGAACGAACGAATTTCTATATATTTATAAACATAACTATCATGCACGTTTATACAAAGGAACACACATATCTAAGTACACATATACGTCCAAATAAATGCTTATATACACAGGGATATGCTGTATATTTCTGTTTGATTATGGTGGTTATGTGGGGAAGAGCCAACTCTTGAGCAGTCTTCTGAAGATAAGGTACTTGTTAGAAATGGGATCTCTAGTTGGCAAGGGCTTGCACCTTCGTCCAAGTAGGGACCCTTCTTCCTAGTCAGGGTAAGGGTGTTACACTCGTGAAGTAACCCCTGCTCACCCTCGTGGTAGCTTGGCACGAGCAGTCGGGCTTAATTCAGAGGCAGTGTGTAAAGCATTTGCACATAACCAACAGTAATACAGTGTAAGCACTACAAACGGACACCACACCAGTTTAGAAAAATAACCAATATTTTATATACTCAAGACAAGACCAATTACGACAAAAATCCACAATACTATACTTTACGAATGAATGCTTGATACGGTAACTTCTTCTTTGCAGGAATAGCACAAAAGCAAAGTTTGTACGAGTCGGTAGCTCCGTCCGAGCCTACCGCGATGCTGAAAACCACAGAGTCTAACAGTTCCAGCCGACCGCGTCGATACGGGCCAGCAGAATCATGAACAGACTCGGTTACAGTACCTTTCTCGTTGTGGCTGGTACGGAGTGTACGAGCCGGTCGGCGTTCGTCGCGGTTGCGGTGCAAGACGGAGCGATGCAAGGTGCGGTGTCCCTCGATGCGGTGCAGGCAGCGGCTCGATGAGCGTCGTGCAGACGGAGTCGGTGAGTCCAAGGCGTGCGATGCAGGGTGAGACGATGCTCGATGCGGTGCTGACAGGTTGCGATGCAGGCGACCTAGCCGGAGTGCGGGAGCTGGCGTCGGACAGCGGTGCGAGTCGGGCGGTGCGTCGCAGACGTGCGAGCGGTGCCCCAAATGCGGTGCGGTCACGACTCTTGAGCCAGTTGCAGCGACCGCGTCGGTCGGGTCCGGTTGGTTCAGTGAAGCGATGCGATGCGAACTGCAGTGCCCACAGGTCACGGTGCAAGCAGCGGCTCGATGTTGGCGGCGTCGGACGTCGCCCACGGTGAGACCAGGGTTGCGATGCGAAGCAGGGCGATGCGGTCTGCGGTGCAAACAGGTCACCGGCCAGGGATGGATTCGGTTGACGGAGTCGGTTGCAGTTTCCTTCCTCTGTGGCAACTGAAACAGCGTTCCAGAAGCGGTACCCAGAGGCTTGTGAAGTCTTTGTAGTCCCTGAGACTTCTTAACAGGAGGCCAGCTCGGTTTCAGGCCCTTGGAGATACTCAGCACAAGTTTGTAGAAAGTTCAGTCCTTTCACTGCCCAAGGCAGAAGCAGCAGCTGCAGGCCAACCCAACAAAGCAACAACACAGCAAAGGGGCAGTACTCCTCCTGGCAGCTCTTCCAGCTCTTCGTCTTGGCAGGTTCCTTGATTCCAGCGAGATCTAAATTCATGGGGTCAGGGCCCCAATATTTATATCCCAAATTCCTTTGTTCTCTGAAGGCAGAGAGGCCTTTGCCTAGTCCAAACCAGTTCTGGAGCACTTTGTTGACAAGTCTCCGTCCCTTCTTTCAGTGAGTAGGCCAGGGACATCAGACGCACCACAGGAGGTGGAGCCAGCATTGTGGAGGGAAGGCACTGTCCTATTCAGGGCCCAGGTGCGACCCCTCCCACCCATCTACATGTAGATCTTGCTATTCAGCCCTGCGCTGACTCACCCTGTCTCCTGGCATCCCCCAGCCCCTGTCACTCACATTCCAGACAAGGAATACACAACCTCGCAGAGGCAGGCTTGGATGGTTAGACAAGAAAATACCCACTTTCTAAAAGTGGTATTTTCAAACACAGAATGTTAAAACCAACTTCACTAAAAGCTGCATTTTATCATTCTGAGTCCAGGCATACTAAACTCGAATCTCTACCATGTTCCCGGGGTCAGTTAGGATTATAAGCTGTAATAATCAAAACTGCCCGTTCTGGCCTAGGGGGAACAGGTAGCCTTGCAATAGTGAAAAACGAACTAGGCTGTGATTCACTATTAGGACATGCCACACACACCCGGGCATGTCCTACCTTTCGCATACAACGCACCCTGCCCACAGGGGTACCTTGGGCCTACCTTAGGGGTGACTAACATGCAGCAAAGGGAAGGATTAGGGACTTGCAAGTGTGTGCACTTGCCAAGTCGACATGGCAGCCCCAGGCTGCGCACAGGCTCTGCAATGGCAGGCCCGAGTTACACTTTACGGGCTGTTTGCGTGGGTGGCACAATCCAGTGCTGCAGCCCACCAACAGCATTTGGTCTATAGGCCCTGGCACTCGCAGTGCACTTTACAAGGGACTGACACATAAACCAAATAGGCCAATCATGGAAACACCAATCCATAACACATTTTATACAGGAGCACTTGCACTTTCCCACTGGACAGCAGTGAGGAAAGTGCGCAGAATCATTACGCCAGCAAAAACAGAGTCCAAACGGGGAGGTCAGAAAGCAAAAAGTCAGGGGAAACACGCCAAAAGATGCCAAGTCTAACACATGTCCCCTCCAGCTGAAAGTAGGGAGAACTACCCAACCCCATTGGAGTTCTCTTCACTAAGGCGGAAGAACCTGGACAGACCATCTGCGTTGGCGTGTTCTGTACCAGGACGGTGTTCCACCGTAAAGTCCATTCCCTGTAGTTTTGGATTCTCGCCCCTCATTTGCATCAACCATCTGAGGGGCCTGTGGTCTGTCTGAACCCGGAAGTGAGTCCCAAACAGGTATGGTCCCAACTTCTTCAGCGCCCAGACCACTGGGCTGCCTCTTAGGAGTCAGCTCTGTTAAGGGGCAACGTGGTGCCATAGCCCATAACAATCTCCTATAGTAACCGGTGAGACCTAAGAAGGCTCTCACCTCTGTCTGGGTCTTGGGGGTTCCCAAGCCAGAATGGTGTCAATCTTGG
>CAWUFW010022875.1:0-86623 GCA_963921515.1 Calotriton arnoldi | reverse complement strand
CTAAGAGGCAAAGTAGCGGTCATGTGCGCCCTATATGTGGTTTAGATTCTTGTTATAGATGGAGCGACATTATTGGTTGGTAAATCAAACATGAGAGGTTTGTGTACAATGCACTTCCTGAATTCACGTATTTCAAGGTACTCTCATATTAATAAATAAATAAGGAGGCTCGGTACGGTAAAATTAAGTATTTGCTTAGGATCACACAATTTAGTCAAGCAAGGCAGCCAACACTGATCCCAGATTTTCCAGTTTCACAGTGTGTAATTCAGCAGCTGGATGGGCATCTCTGAAAACAAAGGTTAATGCTTTGTCTAAAAAATTATATTAGAGCTTTCTCTGTGCATGGTAATGGCAGCGTCGTGCTTCTGCAAGCCTTTCGAGGGGTGCTGCAGCGGGTGACATCCCTGCATCCTTCAGTGACAGGGAGGTGTGTCTAGTCTGCTAAGCTGAGCCTAATTTGTATGACTGGGCCTCAAGGGGACTGCTCGTTTGTGTTTCTGCAGAGGGGATGACATCATATATTTGATGTTCACATGTTCTAAAGGAAGCCACTGTGAGTATTTAGTCTCGGATAACTGCTGCGCCGGGCAGACCTACATGGGATTCTGCCCCCAAAAGGGGTGAGGAGAGTGTTTTTTCAGTTGTCTAGTTCATTATAATTTTACCAAAAACTTTGCAAGTATTAGAATAAGAACAGTCAAGGCATAGGTATTTGTTTAAATACATAAAATGAACAATTGTCAAACTATTCAGGCGTCCAGCTCAGGGTTTATGCGAAATATATTTTGAAATGGTGAATGTGATCACAATAACTATAACTAACCAAAGTTGACGCTGCTGAAAATGTAAATACATTATTATAACTATAAACCAATCCCACATAAATTAAATGCAAACTCAAACAAGTAATAAAGAGAAAACAGTTGACATAGTAAATAGAGCAAAAAAGAGAAAGAAAGATATGGCATAGTGTTATTACACAAAGACTAATTTAAGAATACAGTTAAAACAGGTAAATAGCATACTAAGAATAAAAAGTTATATAAATAATATCACATGGATTAAAGCATTTTGAGATGCATGTGTTATATTCTCAATAGTTATATTGTAAGAAACTAGAAGATGCTGTTGACCAGATGGTTTAAACATCTCCATTTGATGAACAGATAGAAGAGATTTCGTCAGCAACAGGAAAATAAAACCTTAAGGGGGATATTCTCAAGAACGTGTGATAATTATCGCAAAATTAGCTTAACGCAACTTTGCACATCGCAGTCTCTCGCGTGAAAATAACGCAGTGTTAACGTTGTATTCTCAACACGGCGGTACCATGCAATAGTCTCACGCTAACGCGTCAAATGACCGCGATAAAATTACTGTGACGGCAAAAAAACGTGAAACACGAATGCGAAAAAAGTTGCGATGTGGCCAACCGCGATAAAAAAATCAGCGATAACCAGCGACAGGCCTGCAATTCCCACACGTCATGCGGGAAAATGCACTATAAAAGCACCAAAAAAACACAAACAAAATAATTCAAACTGCGTAGCACCATGGAGGAAGCCGGGGCAAGTACAGAGGACGACCAGAACCCCACAAGCCCCCAGGAGGACCAGCCTGGGACCTCGGGGTCACGGAAGGGCAAGGAGAAGAAGACGAGGAAGACGAGGTTCAGTCCGCAGGCAAACAGGATCATCATCACGGAGGTGATAGAACACCACCAACAACTGTTTGTCACCTCCGATGTGTCATTGGCAAATAAAAATGCAATATGGCAGTCCATCCTGGACAAGGTGAATGCAGTCGGAGTGAGGAGGAGGACAATTGGAGAGGTCAAGAGGCGCTGGAATGATGCGAAGTGCAAAACCAAGAAGAAACTCGCTGACAACCATCAGGCAGCAATGCAGACTGGAGGTGGCAGTTCAGCGGAACACCAGGAGCTGGATGAGATGGAGGAAATGGTGGCCACAGTCATCAGTGGGGAGACGGTGGGAGGAGTTGGGGGTCCGGACACTGCTCGACATGACCTGACACAACAGCACCAGGGTGAGTACCGAACAGGGACTGAGGGGACGGGGAGAGATGAGCACAATGGCACACATGCACAATTAAGTAGAGCACACTGCATATCCACAATGACTCTGGATCATGTCCCTGATCCTCTTGGCACACTGCAGCACACATACAAACAGCAAGTAGGCCCCCGTCCACTATGGGCACAAAGGGGTCCCTCCCCACACAGCACCAATCTCACAACTAACCCATGCACACGTGTCAAAACCAGCAAAGCTGCGTGTCTGTGAGCCACCATGACAATGCAAGTGACACTGCATGACGAATAGCATGGCTGCAGTCCAATTATCATGACATGGTGCATGCCACAACAATGGGGTGGCTGAGTGTGGAACACATCCGGAAAGGAGCAGGTCACACTCTGACACATCCACCTGCACAAACAACCCCTGACGTCAACAACACATCTGCGGGTAAACCATGCACAAGAGTCCAAAATACGAACAAGAGCCAAAATCAGCCAAGTCTGCAACATCTCAGCACTGTAGAAGCACAGAAGTCAAAGGCACACTGCCTCAAAGGGATAAGGGGCAGCAAAATCACAGCTGCAGGGGCGACTCTCCCACAATGCAGCACACACACATAGCAATGACACCACATCAACATTGACGACAATGTGGTACAAAGTGCAACACTTTCACTACAGAACAGAGGATACAACTGGTTCCGCTTGTGCGTAGAAACTGGCCAATCACATCTGGCATAGCAGGAAACTGTGAGATGATAATGTACGTGTACAACCTCACATCCGTGATGTAGTTCAAATGTCCACTGTCCCGCATCAAATAGTCAGCTCCTCCCAAACAGTCCAATGTACATTGTCATGCAGTCTGTATGTAAACTAGAACAATGCGTCAACATACATGTCAACACAATGTTAACATGCATCTCCCCTTCACATTGCAGAGGGACAATCAACACCTCCTGCAGAGCAGACCAGACAACTCATCAGTGATGATGAAGAGGACCTCCACACCTTCGACACTGACGCCCTACAACAGCTCATGGACATCTTAGGCAACCCACCTCCAGGAGCAGGGCAGCCCAGCTGCATCGAGGAGATCCCACCCCCTGCACAGACCACACAGCAGGAAGCACCCACCACCACGACTGGCTCACAGCACCTCACCAAAGCACACATCGCATTCCAAGGCCAGGTGTTAGACTGCCAGAAGGAGGTGGCTGAACAGGTGCGGGTGGGTTTCGACCTCATGGCAGCTGAACTAGATTACATGCGTGGGTGTCTAATTCCCATCAGGGACCACTTACACTCCCCAACGGACACCCACACTGTGACAGAGACACACGCATTTGCACATTTCCAGTACTGAACCCCGCCCAGAGCCCCGGGATAATCATTCACACCCCTACGCTGTACTTGCGTACGCCGGCCCAGTCCACTCCTCTTACGTATAAAGGGGGGGGCGACAAAGCTACATGTTCAAGGTCTTACCCACTGCCTGAGGTGACATGGTTGTGTCCGCTGTCCACAGCACAATGTAATGTGGTAGGGCCGTGGCCCATCATGCATACATAATGACCACATGGAAACAGTTAGTTAGATAGTTGAACTGGCTACGGGCACGTGCGCCCAGCCACCTTTTATTACCAAGGTCACATGTCCAGTGATGCCTGTGCTGGATGGGTGTGGGGTGGGTGTAAGCCAGCCCTCAGGGAGTTGTTGGTGCTGGCAACAACTTGAATCACTATTAAAGCGGAAACAGAAAACACCAAAATGACACAAACAACTGCGAAGCATCATGGTGGTAGCCGGAACAAGTACAAAGGTCACCCAATATTCAATCAAAAGGGTCCGTGAGTTGCAGTGCACTGAGGTAGAGGCACCAGAGCTGAGCGTGCTCATGTGAAGAAATTATCTAGGAATGTGTCCCTTCGGGATATCCTGCTGCAGCTGCAGTGGGGTGTGATACACCTTCCTCATCTTCCTCATCATCGTCCCAGGTCTTCCCCACTGCCTGTGGTGACATTGTTGCGTGAGCTGTCCTCAGCACAAAACTCAATCAGAAAGGGTCCATGAGTTGTGGTGCACTGAGTTAGTGGCACCTGAAGAGCTGAGCAGGGTATCAAGCTGATGATGGCATCCAAGACAGGTGTGAGCAACTCTGATAGTCTGGCTGTAAGACTCTTTCGACTCTGGCAGTTGTTGGTTGGAGGTGGTCCTGGCGGTGGTGGCATGTGCAGCCAGCGGTGATGCGTCGTCCGGGCAGGTCAGGACTCGATTTGTTGTGTGAGCCCTGGTGGACCGCAGTTGAGGCCGGAGGCAGCGGTCAGCACAGGGCCACAGACACATGGCGTTGATGACCCCCAGGCCATCGACTCAGAGGCCATCCAATATTCAATCGGACAGGGTCCATGACTTCAGCTGCACAGAGTTAGTGGCCCCGGATGCACTGGGGCCGGCACAGGCACACCGCCATGGGATGGGACTTGCGGTGCACTGAGGTAGGGCCACGAGAGCTGAGCAGGTCCTCGTCGATGTCGAAGGTGAATGTCGCAGAGTGTTTCGGGGGACAGTGGAAGGTGTTCTTCCAGGGCATGATGCAGAGGGCAGAACCAAGCAGAAACAAGCAATATGGAGGAGATGAATGCTACAGACTCATTTTTAACACCAAGTCAGTATCAGCTACATGATGATGAAGACAACCCCCAGGCCATAGACTCAGACGCCACCAAAGTTCAACCAGAGAGTGTCCATGAATTTCGGGGCACAGAGTTAGTGGCACCAGAGCTGAAAGGGGATGCAGTCTGCGATGAGGCCTGTGCAATGGTATAAGCTCTGCCATAATAAAATCAAGACTCAGTTCCAAATGTGTGACCTACTGGACTGCAGTGTAGGCCGGAGGCAGCGTTGGAGTACGTCAACGAGAAAGGAGTGCTGGGGGCCTGTGTCGCGGAGGCCGTGATGGTCTGAGGAGGCTGCCAAGGTCACGGGCCTCAGGCTTGGAGCTTGCACCGGCACGTGGTGGGCCCTCTTTGACACACGCCGGTGTCAGCAGGTGAGCAGTGAGGCCTGGTTGCGCAGGGGCAGCCAAGACGGGTCTGGGGACCAGCGGCCTGGGGTGCAGCAGGCGCACAGGATCGCAGGCACCGCCGCTCACGGCGTCGGCCTCATGGCGGGCTGAGAGGTGCCGCCCTGGCAGACACGTTGGCCATTCCGGAAGAGAACCACGCCCAGGGCAACAGGCTTTTTATTCACACCCCTATGCTGGCCTGGCGTACGCCGGGCCAGCCCATTCCGCTCACGCTTACAAGGGGGGACGTAACAAGCTACATTTCCGTGATCTTCCCCACTGCCTGGGGTGACATGGTTGCGTCCACTGTCCACTACACTCCAAACACCAGCAGTATATATCGACATGGACATGTCTGTGGTCTGCATACTGCAGTCTGGCCAGCACATCCACGCCACACTTGGCATTGTGTACATTCTCATTCATGGGTCACTTGCCTCCTTCGCACATGCCTGGTTCCCACCTCTCCCCACATTCTGCTATTGTGTGGCTGAGGTGACATGCCATTGATGGCTTGTGTACATGGCTAGCCCAGGTTACCACAGTAAGTTGTGCTGTCGTGTCTGGTAGGTGGGCATATTGTTTGGCATGTTGTATGTGAGTTTGTAACGTGTGCATTCCCAGAGTCGTGAGTTGCATGACTGTGGAGTTGAGGTGTGTGGTGTGTTCATTTGGTACTTACCAATGAGCAATGCATTCCCATAGGTGCCAGCCTCGAAGCGCTGGTTGATGATGGACTGTCGGAAGATGAAGGAATCATGCACACTGCCTGGGTAGTTGGCGACGACATTGGTGAAGAGTCCCAGGTGGTCCACTATTGCCTGCACATTGATGGAATGCATGTGCTTCCTGTTGCGATAATTGTGTGCAGTGGAGGCAGGGGGCACGAGGAGTACATGTGTGCAGTTGGTTGCCCCAACACGTGCGGGAAGCCAGCTATGGCGTAGAAGCCTTGCTTGGTCTCCAGCTGTTCCTGCGCAGTTTGGGGGAAGTGAAGGTACTGGGGTACCAAGCTGATGATGGCATCCAAGACAGGTGTGACGAACTTGGATAGGGCTGGCTGTGAGACTCCTCCGACTCTGGCAGTTGTTGGTTGGAAGGTACCAGAGGCCAACAGGTGCAGCACAGCCAGCAGCTTTGTCTGCGGAGGGATGTTGGTTGTCCGCTGTGTTGGTACCGTCAGCCTGTGGGCAATGAAGGTCAGGATGCGGGGGATGGTTGTCCTTTTGAGCCTGTAGTGGGCAATGACATCCTCTGGTGTTAGGTCTGTGAGGCCGGTGCGTTTTCTGAAGGTCCGCTGTCTTTGTCTGCGCTGCCTCTGTGGTAGTCCGGGGTGGGGAATCCGGGGGGTGTGGCGGGCCTGGGTGTGGTGGCGGTGGGTGTTGTGGCCCTCTTGGGGCTCCGAGCTGCATGATCAGTAGCTCCATGGCATCTGTTGTTCTTCAGGTGTGGCTCTGGGCTGGGCTCCCTTTTGTGGTGCAGGTTGTCGTCTGACTTAACACCAGGTAAGAGCAGGTGTTAAATCCCTGCTGCTAATGCGCCTTATCGCCTGTTTTGGGATCTTATCGCCGATCTGGCTGGTTGTTGAGAATATTGCGAAGTGGTGTTATCGAAGCTTTTTGCACAGGAACGCCTACTCTGCATCTCATTAGCGTTAGTTGCCGGTGTCATCCGTGGCAATGTTTTTTGCGGCTGCTATCGCAGGAAAACTGGCGATATCGGCTGTTAGCACCAGCTTGTGAATAGGGCGATAAATCTATCGCCACTTTGGCTGCGATAAAGTGCCGCTAACTCGGCGATAAGTCTTTGAGAATATGCCCCTAAGTAATTTAATATAACTGCTATGGGGGGATAAAATGATACCTGTGTTGTCATTTTGCTGCTATCTCAGATTCATGGTTACTGCCATTGGTTTTAGAGGGGGCGCTATTTCAACTGGGCCCTAAGATTATGAAAGAATCATACACTCCCTGTCTTTTTTCATGTCTTGAATCCTTCTCGTCAGACCCATCGCAAATGAAAAATATTTATATGGGTATGAAATGTATTATAGGGCCACATGTATGAACCAGTTTTGCGTTTGCAAACAGGCTGATTCGCAGAATCAGCCCGTTTGCGAATGCAAAAAAGTATTTTTACATGTATCAAACCCTATTTTGCGATTCGGTAACCTGTTAACGAAACGCAAAATGGGTTTGCGATTTGCTATTTGGAAGGAGCGTGTTTAGGGCATCCCTTCCAAATAGCGAATCCTAATGGTATGTATGAATGTTTTGTGACAGTGAATGCGGTCGCAAAACATTCACATTTTACCACCTACTTCAAGTAGGTGATAACCCATTCGCAAAGGACCCCTTTCCCTTTGTGAATGCTTGTAAAAGCATTTTTGAAGAGCAAGCAGTGGTCCCACGGACCACTGCCTGCTCTTAAAAAACAAAAGGAAAACTTTTCATTTTTCTTTTTGTTGAGCATCCCGTTTTCCTTTACGGAAAACGGGCTGCTTTACAAAAAAAAGATTGCTTTATTTAAAAGCAGTCACAGACATGGAAGTCTGCTGACCTCAGCAGGCCACCATCCCTGTGATTTTTGCAATTCCTAGTGGGTCGCAAATTGCAACTTATCTAATTAATATTCATGAGGTAGTTCATTTCCGACCCATTGGGAATCACAGAAAGTGTTCAAAAAACTTTCATACATGCCGTTTTGCGATATACTATTTTCGAATTGCAAGGATTCGCAGTTAGGAAATCGCAAAACATGTTCTTCATACATCTGGCCCATAGTGTCTTACAGAGCTGTTTTTCAAGGGAAAGTCTTCCTATATAAATTGCCTTTGTTGCTGCTTAATTTGGTCAACCTTTTGCATAATGTGTTCCTCTCCTGTACCATAATTCCAGTGTACACGTACGTATCCAAACAGAAAATCTCTTAACATACATTCTCAGTCTAAACTCCAGAATAAATTGGCATTGTTACAATGGAATACATAAGGTAATACAGTTCACCTTTTTTGGAATGGCAAGGGCAACCTGTGGTGGTATATGACTTTGACAATTTATTAGGATGAAACTTATGAGGTTCTAAATATAATGAACCCAATTTTTAAACTACATGCTATGGTTCGCATCAGCTGTAAACCAGATTCCCAAAGTAGTTCAACCTTCAACTTGAGCAGATGATAATCGGATTGTTGTGAAGGGAATCACTGCAAACTAGATTAGGGTCCTTGTGGCAAAGCTGTCCTGGGGTAATAGTACTAGAATTAAGAATAATAGATTGGAGCTGAACTGTTTACAGAGCTACAGAGCTAACTATTTTTGGTAAAAATGATCATGCAAGTTAAATTGGTTTTATAAATTCCGGACGGTGGGGTGGACAGTGATCGATGTAGGGGAGACCAGGCAGGCAAGAGTTTTTCTGAGAGATGGGACAGGACCCTGGATAAAAGCAGAGTGTCAGCTTGATTCAAACCACTAGTGTGTAGTGTCCCTGAGGCACTCCTTGGCCACTCTCTGCAGCCAAGGACAAAGTTGAAACCTGATGTCATCTACACTTGAGGTTCCAACCTTTGTGATAAAACCTCTGGCCAGGGAGGTGAATGGGCTTAAAGGGCAGTATCTCAAGTTTGATGGCTGTGAGCAGCTGGTTGCTTGAGGATATCTTTAAATCCACTACAAAGCACATAACATTCGAGGTTCTTGCCTGCTTGTGAAATATGCACCAAAACGCTAGCCTTGCACAATCATACCCAAAACGCAACTGGCTAGAATTGATTCAGGAACCGGATGAAATGTCTGTTTGGAGGGCTAAAGTTGTAAGTTTTATCTTCCAAAATATGAAGAGATTAACAATATTGAGTTCATTTTTACTGGCAGAAGAGTAAGAGATCAGTGTTGTACGTTTTTATTAGTACAGTACTTCAGATTAAGGCACGGCTATTGACCCCAAATCTCGCTTAACAAGATTATGTTCTTTAGCACAACTCACTACAGTGATTACTAACATGATGACACTCTTCTTAGGCCATGATTACTAACAGCTATGCTGCAGCATAATCCTCACCAGAATAACTAACCACTGAAATATTAGTATTTTGTACTGAAGGAGGGCAGTCATTAACCTACATGGGTTTTTAAGTCTGGTTTGACAGTGCAACTGTCACCTGACCTTCAACCTACACCAATATCAGTCTACAGTTCTTTGCTTCCATAGCAAATGCATATTTATTCCCATTCTATTTACTTGTAATGCTTCACATAACCATACAACCTTCCTTTAAAGCCAGACCTATTGGCATTGCCAGTGCTTGTAGGAATGAAGTGTTGTCTTGCATTGTTCCTGTAATGGATGGTAAATTCCTGGGAATCTTTGCACTTTAGGACGTGCACTAACTTTATATCTTTCACTTTTTAACACTTTTGGGACAGATTTCTGTTTGTGGTTTGTGTTTGTGGTGTTACAGTACCTGCGAGAGTGGGAGGTGTTTGCAATATGTAAAGAAACCCCTGTTTTTAAGCTGCACACTTAGCTACAAATGACAAGAAATGAGAAAGAGAGGAAATCCCACTACCAGCCCCAGTATTTCTTTCCCTGCTCTTTGAGGAAAAATGTACTGCCAGGTGTGTCGGATTAGTGGAGTGATTTGTTTGAGCGGATATAGGGTATACTATTGAGACTACGACATTCATGTCACATATGTACATGAAACAATCAATGGCCATGATTGGCATCTAGCCTGTGTATTCACAGGGAAACTGCTCCTAAAGCCTCTCACAATGATTCATCTCCATAACTGTTTTTTTGTAAATGTCTAGAGACCTTTCGTGTCTTCTTTCCAATGTGGGATGTTCAGGTATAAATAGGGATGGATTGCGGTTTTCTGCTGGCTCCTCTTCAAGTAAATGACAATTACGATTGCTTAAACGGAATTGTGAAAAAAGTTGTGAACACTTCTGTTTTTGTTAGTAAGGCGAGCACGTGCTTGACATTTGTAAATGTGATATTTTCATAGCTAACAGAACTGGCAGATTAAAAATCTAGAAAGAGTATTCTTAATATCGTCATTCGAGTAACAGATGGCTCATCTCTCTCTCTCTACATACATATATATATATATATATTAAATCCCCTTCAATCCTGAGGGTCCCTGGGGTCCAACTAGCCCACCCTGTACCTCCAGTATGCGCCAGGGAGCTGCGTTGCAGAGAGGTTTTCAGAGGCCACGCCCCTTTTTACACCTCTCTGCAACACAGCTCTGTGGTGCTTTCTGGACATACCTGGTGGGCTAGTTGGCCCCCGGGGACCCTCAGGATTGAAGGGGATTTAATTCCCCACCTTAAAACGCGCCACGGGGCCTGTTTGCACACATGTCACCTCAAGCCCCGCCCCTCCCTTCACCACTGTGCAAACGTGCCCCGTGGCGCGTTTTAAGTTGGGGGATTAAGTCCCCTTGAATCCTGAGGCTCCCTGGAGTCCAACTAGCCCACCATCTACCTCCAAAAAGCACCACAGAGCTGCGTTGCAGAGAGGTGTAAAAAGGGGCGTGGCCTCTGTACACCTCTCTGCAACACAGCCCCCTGGCGCATACTGGATGTTCCTGGTGGGCTAGTTGGCCCCCAGGGACCCCCAGTATTCAAGGGGAATTCGTTCCCCATCTGCAAACGCGCCAGGGGGCGCGTTTGCAGAGTGCTGCAAGGAGGGGGTGTGGCCTCCGGCGCGATGCCGGTCTTTTGTTTTTTTTTTAAGAAGGGGGGCTGTGTGGCCCCCCTTCTTTTTCAAATTTATTGGCCCTTGGGACCCCATCCCCCAGGGCCTGCCCCCTAATATTTTGTTTAAAAAAAAAAAAAATTGGAAGGTGGCCGCGTGGCCCCCCTCCCCAGGCCTTAATCGCCCCAAAGACCCCATCACCTGGGGCATGGCCTTCTTTTTTTTAAAAAATTAAACTTATGGAGGGGGGCTGCGTTGCCCCCCTCCTCAGGCCACTTATGGCCCCGGAGACCCCATCCCCCGGGGCCAGCCTTTGTATTTTTTTTTTTATTACATTTTGTGGAGGGGGGCCACGTGGCCCCCCTCCCGGGCCACTAATGGCCCCGGGGACCCCATCCCCCGGGGCCTGGCCACTCGTTGGGGACCGTGGGGGGTCCCCAATCCCCGCACGGTCCCGCCGGCTCCCCGCATCCTGCGGGAGCCGGCATTGCTTTTCCATAAGGGTAGCTGCTGACATGCAGCTGCCCTTATGGAAAAGCAATTCTGCTTTGCTTCATTGAAGCGAGAGCAGGTTTCCCTGCTCTCGCTTCAATGAAGCAAAGCAAGTTTGCAATGACAGGGCGGGAGCCACAAGGCTCCCGTCCTGCCATTGCAAACAGCAGTGTCCCGGGGGTAGGCACCCTGGGACACTGCAGGAGCCGGCCCTAGGGGGTGGCAGTCCCCAGGGCCACCACAGGCTTCAGGAGGGGGGCCGCGCGGCCCCCCTCCCATCCTGTGCACAGCCCCGGGGAGGTGGTGGTCCCCGGGGCTCGGGGGTCCTAAACGGACCCCCACATTTTATTATTTAGTGCCCCGGGGAGGTGGCGGTCCCCGGGGCGTGTGGGGGGGCTCGAGCCCCCCCACACAGGTAATTTAAAAAATAAAAAAAGAAGCCCCGGGGGGTGGCGGTCCCCGGGGCTGCGGGGGGGGGCCGTGCCCCCCCCGCCACCATTATTTTTTTATAGCCCCGGGGGTGGTGGCCACGCGGCCCCCTTCCCGTTCAGTTTTTTTTTAAATAAAAAAGGGGTCAGGCCCTGGGGGTTGGGGTCCCCAGGGCCCAAAAAAGGAAAAAAGAAGGGGGGCCACACAGCCCCCCTTCAAAATTTTTTTTTTTTTTTTAAAAGATCGTGCCTCAGGCCCCGCCCCCTCCCTTCACCACTCTGCAAACGCGCCCTGTGGCGCGTTTTAAATTGGGGCATTAATTCCGCTTGAATACTGGGTGTCCCTGGGGGCCAACTAGCCCACCAGGTACCTCCAGTAAGCGCCACAGAGCTGCGTTGCAGAGAGGTGTAAAAAGGGGCGTGGCCTCGGACCACCTCTCTGCAACGCAGGCCTGTGGCGCTTACTGGAAGTACCTGGTGGGCTAGTTGGGCGCCAGGGACCCTCAGGATTCAAGGTGACCTAATACCCCAACTTAAAACGTGCCACAGGGCGCGTTTGCACAGTGGTGAAGGGAGGGGGCGGGGCCTCAGGTGACATGTGTGCAAACACGCCCTGAGGCCCGTTTTAAGTTGGGGAATTAATTCCCCTTGAATCCTGAGGTACCCTGGGGGCCAACTAGCCCACCAGGTACCTCCAGTGCGCGCCACAGGGCTGCGTTGCAGAGAGGTGGTCCAGGCCACGCCCCTTTTTACACCTCTGTGCAACGCAGCTGTGTGGCGCTTACTGGAGGTACCTAGTGGGCTAGTTGGACCCCAGGGACCCTCAGGATTCAAGGGGACTTAATCTCCCAACTTAAAACGGCCACAGGGCTTGTTTGCACACATGTCACCTCAGGACCCCCCTCCCTTCACCATTGTGCAAACGCGCCCCGGGCGCGTTTTAAGAGGAAGTTTTAATCCCCCTGCCCTATTATGTACTAGGGCCTTACAGAGGAGGTCATGCTAATGACAGGGGTACCCCAACGCATAGTGTTCCCTAGTGTATGTAGGTGTTTTCACTGTATTCTAAGTGTCTTTTAGCATAGCACTGGCTCTAGGCCTGGTTAGTCCGAGTCAGTTACCACCAGTACCCGTCTGAAAAAGTTGTGGGCACAGGATGATTTTGCAACAAGGCCTCTTTCTGCTCCTCTGTTGGTTCTTTCTGCACATGTCTTGCTTCTTCCTGCTCTTTTCTTCGTCTTTGTGGACTTCTGTTGCTTCTTTCTGCATTTCTTTTGCTTCTTTCTGTGCGTTTTTTCTTCTTTCTTCACATGTCCTACCTCTATAGGCATAGTTAGAAACTAGCATTTAAAAAACCTTTGAAATTCACTTAAAAAAACCATAGGTTTCAGGCACGTTATAGTTAGAAATTAGCATTTAAAAAACCTTTGAAATTCACTGAAAAAACAATAGGTTTCAGACACGTTATAGTTAGAAATTAGCATTTAAAAAACCTTTGAAATTCACTGAAAAAACCATAGGTTTCAGGCACGTTATGGTTAGAAATTAGCATTTAAAAAACCTTAGAAATTCACTGAAAAAACCATAGGTTTTAGGGACAGTTATAGTTAGTTGGACATTTCACTCGTACAAAACCATAGAAATTCCCCCGTTATAGTTAGTTCAGCTAACTATAACTCGCGCCCCGCAATGCACTGCTGATGACGTCACATATTACATCACTCATGACATGGTCAGTGACATCACTGATGACATCACTGATGACATCACTGATGACATCTCAAATGACATCACTGATGACATCACGGATGACATCATCCATGTGATCATTTGATGCATCTTCTCACACCCTAATATAACCTTTGATACACTCACTCTAAATTACAGACTGCCAATCTCAAAACCATAGACACTCCAACACCAATAACTACATACCCACTCACTGATTCTTAGGTCTACACACATCCACTCACTCACCTGTACAGTCACTCATACTTACGGTCACTCAGTACAGGACTATCATATGCACTCATACACCTACATAGACACTCACACACCGCCACTCATCCATAGAGGTACTCACACACCTAGTCAGTCATGCAAATAATTAATCACACTGCCATTTACTCACCTATACAGTTATACACACACCAGCTCACTTACTCATACAAATACTAGCACATTCTTACGCTCTTATACAATTACTGATACAAGTAAACACTCATCCATACAGCCACTCTCACAATCACACACTCTCACTTATAGCCATTTATATACTCCAACACACATATATACTGCCTTTCACATATGTAGTTACTCACACATGTACCACTGAGATATACATTCACTCACTAACACACCCATACACACACTCACCCACCCATACAGTCCATCACAGATGCACTCTTGAAACCATGCACCCAGTGAGTCACCCACTCACACATCTATGCACAGTCACACACACCCCACCGACACAAACACTCAGGCACCCATACAGGTACTCAGATAACCAATCAATAACCCATGTAGACACTCATGTAGCTATTCACAAACCCATGCAGCCGCTTACACACCAACAGACAGACGGATACAGACATTCACACAGTTTAGTCACTAACCCCTGCATTCAGTAAGATACGTTTAATCACTCACTTATAGAGTCAGTCATGCACCTACTAAATCATCCATTCAGACACTTATACACCCACTCATTCTTCAATACGCCTTTCCCTATATATATTAAATATATTTAAACTTTACAGAAACACACAGTCACTGGATGATGTCATCAGTGATGTCATTTAAGATGTCATCAGTGATGTCATCAGTGATGTCACTGACCATGTCATGAGTGATGTAATATGTGACGTCATCAGCAGTGCATTGCGGGGGCGCGAGTTATAGTTAGCTGAACTAACTATAACGGGGAATTTCTATGGTTTTGTATGAGTGAAATGTCCAACTAACTATAACTGTCCCAAAAACCTATGGTTTTTTCAGTGAATACATAGAAATATATATATATATATGTATATATATATATATATATATATATATATATATATATATATATATATATATATATATATATATATATATATCTTGACAAAGAGAGAATACGCTGCACTGTAGGAGCCTTATAGATACATGAGCCCGTTCTGCCTATACGAGGCATTCTGGGAAATGTGATATTAACACATTTCAATGATTAAACCCAGATCCTTGGTGGGGTGAATGTTTGATTTGTTCAGCATTCAGTCCGCCATCTGCCCTTTTAGGTCTCGCCTGAGCCAGCGCGCATGCGCTGCTCTGGCGAGACTTTTAGTAAGCGGGTTTTGGAAGTGCAAACAGTGGCTTTTGCTGGCGACTAGCCTGCGTTCACGCGAGCGTGCACGCGCGATCAGACGCCATATGGCTTCCCTCGCCATCTGGACGCTCGCATGAACGCAAGCTGGTCGCCAGCAAAAGCCACTGTTTGCACTTCCAAAACACGCGATTACTTTCACTTTCACGGCCGCGCGGCCGTGTCAGTTTCACGGCCGCGCGGCCAATGCTTGTTGCTCGCGCTTCTTGTTTGTTGTTATTTGCAGTTTTGTTTAGCGCGAACTCGACCCGAAGGTATTGGAGCGCTTTACATAACCACCTGACAGTGTTTACTCTTGTCATCAGAAGTTCCTGCCTGGGTGTGTATTTCCTGGCGACGTTCAGGCACTTGCCTTCAGTTTTGTCTGTGGTTTTCACCTCAGGTGCATCTGATGGGCTGGATGGGCTATTCCATAGTTAGTGGTTTTCTTGCGACCTGGAGGTGACTCTCCGTACCTCTGGTTTTCATGTGGGTGTGGAGCGTTTGGCTAATCTAGATTTTTCCCCAGTAGGTTTGAAATCTCTGTCTCTGGGCATGTTTTCTTGCACATTGACCAGCCTGTTCGCAGTCATCAGTCCTTCACTCTTAGCTCAATGTACCCGTCTACTGTTTATGCTTAGTGCTGTCTGGTTAGGGTGCCCGAGTCCCGGTTGGCTTGAAGTGCCTGTGCCCAGGCTGCGGATGGCCTGTATGGTTAAAGTGCTTGCATAGATGCTGATGCTCTGCCGTGGTCTTGACATCCTCCGGTCCCGGCTGTGGATGTGTGGGTTTGACGTTCTTGTACATAGACTGTGGTTCTACTTTGGGTTTAAAAGCGCATTTTTGTTCCCGGAGTTTTATGTAGCGCGAACTTGACCCGAGCGATCTCTCTTGAATATACGACGCTAGTGTTGTTTCTTCGCGAGCATTTAGTTATTTTCTTGTTTAATAACGGCCTCTCTCGCGAGTCGTGGGTCCGCCTCTTGCAAGGGCTTGTTGCTGATATTTTGAGCTGGGCCACAACGCCGCAGGGACTCGAAGCGCTGGCTGTGTTGGTCGGTTTGTGCTTCATTGCAGGAGACTTCTCCTCTGAGGTATATTTCCAGGTACCTTATTACGCATTGTTTGTGCAAACCACTGCCCCCCCCTTAACTGTTCACATTTTTATAGGCCCATTTACACTGACTTCGTAGCTTGGGAACCAGGTTCAAGTCCCAACGTCGGCTGTGATTCTGGACAAATCACATAATCTCCCCGTGAATGTGTCCTACTGGTGCTCATGATATAGATATAGAAAAGAAGGAAAAGACACGCATCCTTTCACATGCCCCCAATACGCCTTAACTCTATCTGCGTGGATTTACATCCCCAAACAAGGCCCATATGTTCTGTAGAGAGCGATAGCAATCTTTATAGCTATGCGCCTGCTTTCAGTTTGTAACCAGAGACTATTCAGCTCTCTTCCGTTGCCCCTCCCTCATTGTCGCACCCTTTTTACTGCCACTACAATAAGGTGCCAGCGTTTACCAAACAGCATGCATGCTGGCAGCCTGTCTCTTCGTGGCGAATGCGACAATTACAGTACAAGTACATAGCAACAAAGTCACAAGCACGCTCTGCACAAGCATGTTACTAAACAGCATAACAAACAAGCATTGGCATAGCCAATAGGTCTCACCTTTGGGACCTTATAAGTGTTTAGTTATCCAGCACAATATCCTTTGTGCAACAACATCAAGTGTTGCATGGCTAAACACTTATAAGGTCCCAAAGGCGAGACCTATTGGCTATGCCAATGCTTGTTTACATTTGTTGCCCAGACGTGGGACCCATGCTTTCTACGCCACCAGATTCAGGCTAGCCTGGCTGATGAGTGGTGATACCCTGAAACCGGTCCCAGGATGCTTGTTTCTGGTCCAGGGAGAACCTGGCCGGCCAGTTTGGGCTGGACAATTCCTATAGGGAGCAGGGTCAAGTCTGATTTGCATATGGCTGGGTCTAAACTGGAATGGCACGGCGTGTAAAAAAACTATGGATTCAACCTAGACCTGTGACTGGGGGTGAGTGTTTGATTTGCTCATCATTCCGTTCATCATCTGTTCACTTTGCATTTGTCACCCTAAGTGAGAAGGGTATGCCCAGGGTAAACAGCCGGAACAACGCGGGCAGACCTACGTGTGTCGTTCCAACGCAAGCACAACCACGCTTGCCTGAACCACGCATATGTGTGGTTATGGCAGATAGCGGTCTAGTGTGCAGGATGGGTGGGGAAAAGAGGAGGAAACATCAGAACAAGAAGCTCCGGACGTGGACAGGTAAGTGGGGCTGAGGCTGGGTTTGGAGGATAGTTTTTAGGGATGGTGTCGCTTTTAGGGCTCAGGGCAAGGATGTTGGGGTACTTTTGGGAAGGGGGCAGGGTTTTAAGACTCAGGGTGGGGGAGGGGGTCGATGTTGTTTTAAGGACTGGGGCTGGGTATGGGGGAGTTTTAGGAGTGGGGGCGGTTTTAGTGCTCAGGACGGGTGAGTCAGGGTAATTCTTTTAATTGGGGCAGGGTTTTAGGCCTCAGGGCAGTGGAATGGGTTGGTGTAGTTTTATAGACAGCCCAGGGGAAAGTTTTAGGGCTCAGGGTAAGGGGCACTGGAATCAGGGTAGTTTATGGTAGGGAGCATGGTTTTGGGCCTCAGGGCAGGGGGAGGGGAAGGGGTAGTTTTAAGGGCAGGGCAGGTTTTGGGCCTCAGTGCAGGGGGGCGAGGAAGGGGGATAGAATTTTAGAGCCAGAGCGGGGAGGGGGGTCAGGGTAGTGGTGTTTTTAACCACGCACGCCCCCTCGCTAATCATGATTTTACAACAAAATGGCATAGTAAAGGCATGCCTGGTAAAGGAATGCGTGTTTAAGACGGATTCGTGATTCAGGCTGCGTGGTAGAGGTATGCGTGGTTTAGCCGTGCGTGCATCTGTCATACAACCTATGCCCAGATGTGAGTTCCCTGCTTGCTACGCCACCAGATACAGGCTAGCCTGGCTGATGAGGGGTGATACCCCAAAAACGGTCCCCGGATGCTTGCTTCTGGTCCAATAAGGACCTGGCCTGGCAGTTCGGGCAGGACTGTTCTCATGGGGAGCAGGGTCTAGAATGATTTGCATATGGCTAGGTCTAAACTGAAATGTCATGGCATGCAAAAAAACTATGGATTTATCCCAGCTCTATGACTGGGGGTGAATGTTTGATTTGTTCAGCATTTCTTTCATTATTTGTTGTTTTTGCAACTTTCTAAAAGTGGCATTTTCAGAATTGCAATTTGAAGTTCGACTTCACCATAAGTTTGGATTTTAGATTGTGATTCCAGAGACACCAGACTTGTAGAGTTTATCTCTTCCCAATTGGTAATAACACATACAATGTAATAAGTTAATCCCACTGTTATCCTATGGGAGAGATTGGCCTTGGAATTGTAAAAAGCAAAGTAGAGAGTTGTTCACTACCATGACATTTGAAACCTAAAAGTACATGTCCTGGCTTTTAAATACATTGCATCCTCCCATCTGGGTTGTCTATGGCCAAATTTAGGAGTGACCTGTATGCATAAAAAGGGATGGTTTGGGCCTGGCAAAATGTTTATTTTGCCAGGTCGACAATGCAGTGTAAACTGCACACAGGCTCTGCAATGGCAGGCCTGAAACATGGTTAAATGGCTACTCAAGTGGGTGGCACAAACAGTGCTGCAGGCCCACTTGTAGTATTCCATTTAAAGGCCCTGGGTACATGTAATACCACTATACTAGGGACTTATAAGTAAATTAAATATGTCAATAGGGGGTGAACCAATACTACTTAGGGGAGAGAGTACAAGCACTTTAGCACTGGTTAGAGTGCTAAATTGCACAGAGTCCTACTGCCAGGAAAAACGAGGTCAGAAAAGTAGAGGAGGAAGGCAAAAACATAGGGAAAAGACCGCTCCAAGGCTGTCAGGTCTAACACTATGGAAACACGATCCTAACTATAACTACACAGTGGCAATGGGCCACTGGGTAATATATATATATATATATATATATATATATATATATATATATATATATATATATATATATGATATATATATCAGCAACAAATCCCGTAGCAGATGCAGGCAGCAAGAAGCACACGGGCACAGACCACAGCAGCAGGTACAATTGTAGGTTTATTTAATGCATAAACAGGTCCACATTACGCGTTTCGGCCGCCGACCTGCGGCCTATATTTATATATATATATATATATATATGTATATATATATATATATATATATATATATATATATATAGTTCACTAATGGGCAAGGTTAAATTAGGAGAAATCACTTGCCATATCACTTAAAGTTTTGCACCAGTATAAAGAATAAAGCACAGGATTTTCCCCTCTCTTTCATTTTGCTTGCAAAAATGAAACTCGAGAATACAGGATGTGAAATTATGCATGAAATGCATTAGAGAAAGTAGTGTTTCCCGCTCAGGACATGCTAGTGTAATCGTGCATAATTTCCAATATTTGACATTACACTTGTTATGCTAAATTCATAAAATCATACCATTATACCACATCATGCAATTTCAAGTCTGTTCGTGTTAAAATCCTGTTGTGGGCGAGTAGGAGCAATGCAAATGAAACAAATACGAGTGGCTGTTTTTTTGGTACTTGTGTTTTTTTTTGCACTATAGTTTTAGTATGAAATGTGCTCTTGAGTCAAAAATAGTCTCAAGGACGCATTTTGTGCTAAAATATAGCTCTAAATGGCAGATTTTTTTTTTCATGTAATTTCACAGAATCTTCTGTAATTTATCAAACATTTTGTGTATGCAAAAGGGAATTATGTGAATACAGTAGGTGGTGCAAAGTAGTTTGCTATAATGTTAAAGATTGGGGCATTCTGATATGGGTGGTGCTGCATTTGCATGGGGAACTCACCATAAAACCTGAGAGATCCCATTTGCTGTTGAGTATATTTTGTTCAGGTAATTTGCACAGGCGAATTCAGTTCTGCAATTGAGGTGGAGAATATCTACCACACATGGGGTCTCAGTCTGGGGCCCAGATTTACTAAATTATCATGCAGCGCAGTCTAGCAGCCCTAAATGCTGTGCTGTGTGAGAAGAAGAGAACAGGAGAGCACCATATTTACAGAAATATGGCACTTTCCTTCCCTCTCCTTAGCTCAGAAATGTGCTGCTGTGTGCCATGCACACACCTTTAACCCATAGTGCAAGGGTGTCTGCGTGAGTCTAGCATGGGTTTTGTGCTGGAAGGTTCCCTTCAGTACAAAATACTAATCTTAGACTAATTTTAAAACTTTTTCCACCTTGAATATGTTCTATACAGTGCAGCACACATGCAAAGTTAGAAAAAAAGGAGAAATATTAGCATTTCTCCATGATAGCACCCGGTTGAAGTGGTCTTTATTTTTTTACACAAAACCCTGTCTACTTTTTTTAGTAAATAGGGTTTTGTGTCCGTAACCTTGGGTAGTTACATGGGAACATTCGTGCACCACCCATGGAATGCCCCCTAGGCACTAAGTACTGCCAAGCAGCACTATGCGCTGCTTTGTGCTACTTTTAAGTGATTTTCCAACGCAAAACAAGTTTTGCGCTGGAAATTAAATTAGTAAAAAAAGATTTTGAATTGATTTGCATCACTGTTGTGATGCAAACACAGCACAAAATCTTAGTAAATATAAACCTCACATTGCTACCTTCGGGAAAGTCAGTAAAGGTGGAGAGGGGCTGCATGGCAATCTAGTGCTCATCTTAAGTCAGAACGGGGAAGCTCACTGGGCTTCATGCTGGGCAGCAGAGCAAGGATGAAAACCAAGGCAAATTAGCAAGTCTTGTGCAGTGACAGTCATGCTCTGCAGCAGTGAAGCCACACTTGAGGGGGAGCTTGGATTCAGCATGGGGTGAAACAGTCAAAGGCTGCACTGATAGCAGTGGGTATCATGAGGGGTCCCTTAAATGCAGAGGGGTTCAATGCCTTTTGAGAACTGGCACAAAACCTGCACTCATTAGGGGGTGAATTAAAAAGTTGGGATTCCTGACCTAGAGACAAGCAACATGGCACAAAGGTCACAATGGTGTAGTCTGACTTTGCTGCATGGAATGATATATCTAATAACCCTGGGCGGAGTTCGTGGAATTGCGCTACGTGAAACTCTGCGAAGTGGAAAAAAAACTCTGCCGCGCTACGTGGAGCTCCGCAACCGGCGGAGTGCGATAGAAAAATGCAGTTCGCGGTGATTTTCAGTGCCCGATGCTTGTCCGCACTGTGCAATCATCGCGAACGGCACCATGCTAAGCGGGCACTGCTTTCCTTTCTGCCGCTCAAGTATATTTTTACTCGAGCGGCAGGTTTCTCAACGCAAACGGGCAGTTTCTCAATGCGAGTGGTCGCGAGCATACGCGACCACTTGCAATGAGAAACCTGACCCCCCCGCGTTGAGAAATCTCGCCGGGAGGTTTATTTTCCACGCTCGCCAACTTGATGTTGAAGATCGCGAACGAGGAAAAATCTCGCCGGGAGGTGGATTTTCCTCGCTAGCGCTCGCAAACTTGACGTTGACGAACGCGAGCGAGGATAAAACTCCGCTACACGGGGCGGAGTTTTTCAGATCTCCGCGAGCTCCGCATAACGCGGAGGTCCGAAAACTCCGCAAACTCCGCGAGCGGAGCGGAGTTCACCGCCCAGGCCTAATATCTAACCTTCAGGAAAAGCCTGCAACTCCACCCATTCACCTGGGTGACCTCAGACTTCTCACAGAGGGCAGGGGTAGTCCCATTAACATAATGCCAGCAAAGGCAGAGACCGCTGCTCTGTCGCCTGCAGAAGGAACAGAGCAACGCAGGTGCATGCTCAGCAGTAACAACCTGTACAGGCACATAGTAGACTTTGTGCATAAAGCCAGGGCTCTTGGCAGCATTCAGTTTGGGGCAAGGAAAAGCCCTGCACAAACCACAGAGTGACAGTATATATATAACTCCACAGATAAAATGTAAATCCATGGCAAAATTGGAGGAAAATTATTTTAACTTTTTATTATGTTTATATAATGGACCAGTTGTGGAAGATTTTATGCCCTGAATTTCTAAAATATGTGGAAACACTCAATCCAACAAGCTCTTATAATTCTTTTATATCTCAAAGTATATCCTTTAACTATGATTGGGTAAAATTAAAAACATATAAATAGGATTACACATAGTCATTATACTTAGAGCCTGTCCCCTTACCTGTCAATTGCTCATTTTTGCCATCTTGTGACGTCTATGTACTACCAGTGCTGCATTCCACCAACAAAGGCTGGGTAGTTACAGTGGGATGTGGGTGGATGTTGACTATTTTAATCGGACCTATAATGGTTTGGGATCAGCACAAGAAGGATTTTGTGTGTCTATGCGGGTAAAATCTACTTAGCCTACTGGAGAATTGTGATCCAGCAGTGTGTGTGTTCTGCACCAAGAGTAGACAGGGTTGAACTGGCCACTAAGGGACTTATTTATGAGAGACTTGCACTGCTGGAGCAGCTCTTTTTTTGATACTCCAGCGGCGCAAGCCTCTCAATCATATCAATGAGGCCATTTTGCATTGCCTCTTAGATATGGAGTAAGACAAAACAACGCAAGTCACTGTGTTGTCCTACTCGGCACCAAGGAGGCATTACATGGGCATTGCAGTGGGATTTCCTACGCAACACCCATGGATTTTGACGATGCCCCAGATTTACTTAATCACGTAAACCTGGAGCTGCGCAAAAACCTTACGACTCCCCAGAGCAGGCGTATTGAGGAGAAATATTTTTATTTTTCCTAGTTTTTTCCTCTTCCCATGTGTGCTGCATCCTATAGTACACATAGAAAGAGGAAAACGCCTCTCAGGATTGTTTTTGTGCAGGAAGTCTCCCCTTCCTGCACGAAAAACAATCCTGCATGCAACGCAGACACTCTTGCACCATGGTGCAAGGGTGCAAGTGTTGGCTCTAGGCAGCAAATTGAGCCCCAGTGCAAGGGGAAAGGGCAGCAATGATTTCATAAATACGGTGCATTCCTGCCCTTCACATTGGTGTAGGGCAGAGCATCAAGAAAACTTATAGTGCTGCCCTACACACATTCCCTATTAATGAGGCCTTGTTGCCATTATGCCTTTGGGTCTGATTTCCTACTGTTCTGGAGCGGGCCTTTTCTGGTTTTGCGATTCTTTACCTCGGGCGTCCAAACTCTTGAGTGTTAACATCTCTAAATGTGAATGTGCTTTTAAGCTTCTTGGTGCTAGGCACCTTCAGTGCAGCATCTCCTTCCCCGCAGTTGGCTTGCAAGTATATAGTTACCTCTTGCACACTCCCCACTCCCCATAAGATATCTCATTGATTTTTCAAGTATGCTTTTGTTTCTCCTGACATTCTTAGAGGACATTATACCAATGAATTGTGTTATCACAAGTATGGACATACAAATCACGGAAGTGATTCCTCTAAAAATACAGAATAATAACTGTTGTAATACTGATTTCTCAAAAACACCTATTACATTTTACGAAACATAGACTGTTTACACACTTGGAAAATATAATATGATTTAGGACCTCTCCTTCCTCGGAACTGGTTTATGGAATGGATAATGAAAATATGAGGATGAGTGGTCCGACCTGGAATGTGAAATACACTTTTGGTACCTACTAATAATCCAATAGTAAAATAAAGTATAATTTGCCACATCCTATAAAGCCTACACTCTTTTTACCTACGTGACAAAAATAACATGAAACAGTCAAACATTTGCACAAAGATTCTTTTCTCTGTTCCCCACTCGTGAAAGGGCAGATTGATGTCCACCTAAATTGAACATATTGAATTCTTGCTATAGTCTTACACCCCCTTTTCATCTTCCTTACATACACGCTTATGTGCAGGGACGCATACACCTAAAGTGGGTTAATTTCTCAGTTGTGTTTAGCAAACTCTTCAAAATGTGTACAATTGCTGAATTTTAACTATCACAAGTTATTTGTTGCAGATGCCCCAGGATCAATTTCACTGTTTCAATGAAATGGAGGTGCTTACATATAAAGGGAGAGTTACTGCAGATTAATATTAAAGGGGATAAAAAAACATAATGTGCTTGCTTATAGGCTGGTTCTTTTGCTGCGCTGCATCTTTTCTCGATGTCCCGCTGCTTTAGAGCCTCTTTACCTTCCGCCTTCAGGTGTAAAGGAAAAAAAGCAAACTATTACAGACTGTGCAAAATAATTGGGTATGCAAATAGTTTCAAAGATTGCTTACCGAAACCCATCTGAATTTTTAATAGAAACAAAATTACCACACGAGTTCCGACTGTTATATTGTGTATTTTAAATAATGATTTTGCTCTCTTTTGTGAAATACAAATATGCTCTCTGATTTAGAAAGGGATTTTAACAGGAGTGGCGTGGCAGAAGGAAATTTCTATGCAGGGAATGAAGTCTTCCCCTGGAAAATTTTGGATATATTGACTATTTTGTGTGGAGTTTAGAGAAACATTTGGGCATTATGTATCCAAGGCCTTCCTCCCCTGAAGAGGCTACTTCATTCGGATCTCCTGTGCACTATTCCGAATCTGCATTATTTTGATGTGTAGATACGTGGTAGTCGGCACAAAGTGATATCAATTAGATGTACTTTATGAAATTGTTTATGTAGAGGAAAACAGTAATGAGCTTACGTACTGCGACATGGCAAATGGGAAAGAGCATTTGGTGCAGCACTGGTAGTGACCAAGATGGCTTCCGGACAATGGCAGCTCCCAGCACTTCAGTAACACCCAAGAGGGGTTTTGACTTAGTTTTGCGAAAGACGTGCCATTCTTACGCTTCTACAAGGCCTAATGGTGAGTATATTATAAGTTGGATTTGGCATTTTCAGAAAACATAATGAGAGAGCTGTTCTGGCAGATCTGAACTGAACTATTTTCACCAACGGAAGCTTGTGCAAGGTGGTGGTGGAAGGAGATTAGATCATAATAATAATCCTTTTGAGGCAGGCAGCTGAGCTTAGTTCTAGCGCTTAAGTATGTTTACCATGAATCAATGTAACGTTAAGCAGTTTTCTAATGAATTGAATCACTGAGGCGAACCTGTCAATGCTATCAAACAAATGCAATGAAAACAAACAACAATTTTATCACACAAAATACGGTACTTCCCTGTTTTTTTCCGAAAAAAAGAGCATTAACTCCTGTTAGAAATGGGGGTCTCTAATTGGCAGAGGTATGCACCTTTGACTAAGTAGGGACCTGTGGTAAAGGAAGATACAAGGGTCCAGCTGTATAGATAGAATAATCCTTTATTGTAGCTTGGTTCCAGAATAGGTGAGTAGGAGAAGATAGAAGGTACAGATGCAGCCCCACCAGGAGCAAGCTCCTAGCTGCTCAGCCTGGGTTGACCAACTGACACTCTAAACACAGAGAGGCACTCAGGCATTCTATGATGTCATGATACATTCCAACAAAGCAGTACAGTGGAAATAGTAGGGTAGTAGTTTACTACACATCCTCCTTCCTTGGGGAACGACAGCAGGAATAACGTGAAAGACAAGTAAGATACCTCAGAAATAACATTAGCATGGAAAGAAACACATTGAGATACAAATATCCAACGGTGTAATACATGAGGTATCAGGAATACCACTGGCATGGAAAAAAATGCATTAATAAGCCAAAAATCATTGAAAACATTAAAATTGCAAATATCATAACTACACGCCCCATCCCCCTCCCTTAGGGAAAAAGAGAAAACAAGACAAGACTTAGGTGGAAAAAAAAACAAAGCAACAAAGAAGGGTAGTCACCCCCACCACCTCCCCGCAAGCGGGTACACCACAGGGTAGTCACCCTGGCAAACAAAGGTGGGGATTAACCGCCCTTACGACTTTCCTATAAAGGGTGCACCAAAAGGTAAAACACCCTAGAAACTAAAATATGGAGCATTTGGCTGGCCGCACAACCTCCCCAATGAAGGGTACACCGTAGGGTAAAGCATCACCCTAGGAAACAAAATTGGGCATAGACTGGCCCCACAACCTCCCCAATGAAGGGTACACCATAGGAATTGGGCATTGACTGGCCCAACAACCTCCCCAATGAAGAGTACACCATAGGGTAAAACAACACCCTAGGAAACAAAAATTGGGCATTGACTGGCCCAACAACCTCCCCAATGAAAGGTACACCGTAGGGTAAAACATCACCCTAGGAAACAACAATTGGGCATTGATTGGCCCAACAACCTCCCCAATAAAGGGTACACCGTAGGGTAAACATCACCCTAGGAAACAAAAATTGGGCATTGACTGGCCCAACAACCTCCCCAATAAAGGGTACACCGTAGGGTAACACATCACCCTAGGAAACAACAATTGGGCATTGACTGGCCCAACAACCTCCCCAATAAAGGGTACACCGTAGGGTAACACATCACCTTAGAAAACTAAACTGGAGCATTTGACTGGCCCCAGAACCAGCACAAAATAAGTACACTCAACACTAAACTTGACTTTGGCACTCTCCAGTCACACAACCACCCCAAGCATGAGTACACCCTAACCATGAAGAATACTGACCGCCCATACCACCTCCCCCTGATTGGGGACACAACAGGGTAAGAAACACCCTGAAAACTGAATTAGGTCACTGACTGCCACCACAATCTCACCATGACAAAATACGCCACACCCAAAGACAGAGTAAAAATTGGTACAAGGGACATCCCAGACAGTGACCACCCACAAAATCTTCTCAGGGCACGGTACATCACCCCCATGACTTCCCCCAAAGATGGGTACACGGTGCAGAGTAAACTGAAAAGAGGGCTGCCCTACAACTGATATGAACCCAACACACAAACTATGACCATAAATACACCCTCAGTAGAACGAGACATGCATTAAAATGACCAGCAAAATAATTAAAGAACAGTCTCGAGCTCCGGTGAGCGGTCTCTCACCCGAGGTCTTCAGCTTGGCATGAAGTCCTTGGCCATAAGCTCCATGTGGCGCTGTGGCGCAGGTAAAAAGGATGTGCTATGTTGTTTAGCACACCACACCAACTGCAGGTAAAGTTCCGTGTCCACCAAGCTGACAGGTTTCAACTCACCACCCAAACCGCCGAAGAATGTCACAGTTCGTTTGCGCTTACTTGAAAAGCGTATTCACATCCCCGGTCATACGTGGTTGGCAACGCTGGAAAAACGCAATTGGACAAAGTTCCAATCTTCAAAATGGCGGGACGCTGCTTACGCTCACTCACGCTGCGCTGGGTGGCTCTCGGCACGTTAGTGCTGGATCTGCGTCTTCTGTGAGGGCATCTGTTAGACTTGGCATCTTTTGGCGTGTTTCCCCTGACTTTTTGCTTTCTGACCTCCTGGTTTTGACTCTGTTTTTGCTGGTGTAATGATTCTGCGCACTTTCCTCACTGCTGTCCAGTGGGAAAGTGCAAGTGCTCCTGTATAAAATGTGTTATGGATTGGTGTTTCCATGATTGGCCTATTTGATTTATGTGTCAGTCCCTTGTAAAGTGCACTGAGAGTGCCAGGGCCTATAGATCAAATGCTGTTGGTGGGCTGCAGCACTGGATTGTGCCACCCACGCAAACAGCCCGTAAAGTGTAACTCTGGCCTGCCATTGCAGAGCCTGTGTGCAGCCTGGGGCTGCCATGTCGACTTGGCAAGTGCACACACTTGCAAGTCCCTAAACCTTCCCTTTTCTACATGTTAGTCACCCCTAAGGTAGGCCCAAGGTACCCCTGTGGGCAGGGTGCATTGTATGTGAAAGGTAGGACATGCCCTGGTGTGTGTGGCATGTCCTGATAGTGAATTACAGCCTATTTCGTTTTTCACTATTGCAAGACTACCTGTTCCCCATAGGCCAGAATGGGCAGTTTTGATTATTACAGCTTATAATCCTAACTGACCCAGGGAACATGGTAGAAATTCGAGTTTAGTATGCCTGGACTCAGAATGATAAAATGCATCTTTTAGTGAAGTTGGTTTTAACATTCTGTGTTTGAAAATACCACTTTTAGAAAGTGGGTATTTTCTTGTCTAACCATCCAAGCCTGCCTCTGCTAGGTTGTGTATTCCTTGTCTGGAGTGCGAGTGACAGGGGCTGGGGGATGCCAGGAGACAGGGTGAGTCAGCACAGGGCTGAATAGCAAGACCTACATGTAGATGGGTGGGAGGAGATGCACCTGGGACCTGAATAGGGCTGGGCCTTCCCTCCACAATGCTGGCTCCACCTCCTGTGGTGCGTCTGATGTCCCTGGCCTGCACTGCGAAAGGAAAGAAGGAGACTTGTCAACAAAGTGCTCCAGGACTGACCAGAACTGGTTTGGACTAGGCAAAGGCCTCTCTGCCTTCAGAGAACAAAGGGAAATTGAGGATAAAAGGGGGACCCAAACCCCAGAATTTTAGATCTCGCTGGAATCAAGGAACCTGCCAAGACGAAGAGCTGGAAGAGCTGCCAGGAGGAGTACTGCCCCTTTGCTGTGTTGTTGCTTTGTTGGGTTGGCCTGCAGCTGCTGCTTCTGCCTTGGGCAGTGAAAGGACTGGACTGAACTTTCTACTACTTGTGCTGAGAATCTCCAAGGGCCTGAAACCGAGCTGGCCTCCTATTAAGAAGTCTCAGGGACTGCAAAGACTTCACAACCCTCTGGGTACCGCTTCTGGAACCGCTGTTTCAGTTGCCACAGAGGAAGGGAACCGCAACCGACTCCGTCAACTGACTCCATCGCTGGCCCGGTGTCCTGTTTGCACCGCAGACCGCACCGTCCGCATCTTGCACCGCAACCCTGGTCTCACCGACGACGACGTCCGACGCCATCCCCACCGAGCCGCTGCTTGCACCGTGACCTGTGGGCACCGCAGTTCGCATCGCATCGCTTCACTGTGCCAGCCGGACCAGACCGACGCTGTCGCTGCAACTGGCTCAACACTCGTGACCGCATCGAAGTTGGGGCACCGCTCGCACGCTTGCGACGCACCGCTCCGACTCGAACCGCTGTCCGACGCCAGCTCCCACACTCCGGCTTGGTCACCTGCATCGCAACCTGTCAGCACCGCATCGAGCACCGTCTCACCCTGCACCGCACGCCTTGGACTCACCGACTCTGTCTACACGATTGTCACCGAGCCGCTGCCTGCACCGCATCGAGAGGACACCGCGCCCTGCACCGCTTCCATCTTGCACCGCAACCGCTACGTACGCCGATCGGGTCGCACACTCCGTGCCCGCCACAACGAGAAAAGGTACTGTGACCGAGTCTGTTCACAACTCTGCTGGCCCGTATCGACGCGGTCGGCTGGAACTGTTAGACTCTGTGGTTTTCAGCATCGCGGTAGACTCGGACGGAGCTACCGACTCGTACGAACTTTGTTTTTGAACTATTCCTGCAAAGAAGAAGTTATCTTGCAACGTAATCATTTTTAAAGTATTGTACTGTGGATTTTTATCGTATTTGGTCTTGTTTTAAAGTATATAAAAATATTGGATATTTTTCTAAACTGGTGTGGTGTCAGTTTGTAGTGCTTACACTGTATTACTGTTGGTTATGTGCAAATGCTTTACACACTGCCTCTAGAATAAGCCTGACTGCTCGTGCCAAGCTACCAAGGGGGTGAGCAGGGGTTATTTTAGGAGTGTAACTCCCTTACCCTGACTAGGAAGAAGGGTCCCTACTTGGACAAAGGTGCAAGCCCTTGCCAACTAGAGATCCCATTTCTAACATTGGTTGTCAGCGGTGAGGATAGGACTTGTGTTTGCACTTGACTTACAGTGATTGGTGTGCACTACTACCATATCGCAGACCATTACGTACCACATACAGGTTCTTTTTCTTTTTGGGCTACTTTTAATCTTGCCACTTTGAACTTGCTACTTCAACATGCCTGAATCAACAGTATCATCAATTGCATCAGTAGAAATTGCCTTTGAGGAGGATCGATTGGAAGCCTACAATGTCAAGGAGTTAAAATCGATTTTCAAGAACCTGAAAGTCCAGGTCAGAGGCCTCACCAGGAAGGATGAGCTACAAAAGGCGCTGAGGGCCTGGGTAGCAGCCAGAGGTGCCAGTGGGCAATCTGATGATCACTCTGGAGAGGTGGAGGAGCCTGTTCCTAGGGTAGATGTGCTTTTGGGAGGGGGGGAACCCTCCAGGCCAGGCAGCAGTAGTTTGTCCCCAGAGGAGCTGGAGGACAGGCGGGAAGTAAGGAGGTTTGAATTGGAGAAACTCAGAATAGAAAGTGAGAGGGAAGAGAAAAGAATAGCCATGGAGGAAAGGAAAATGATACTAGATCATGAGAGAATGATCAAGGAACTGGAGCTAAAGAGTAGATCCGGTTCAGATGGTGGCAGCAATTCTTCAGCACACACAGACAGGATTGAGCACATCCCCAAGAATGTAGGTAAAGAGTACAAAAAGGGAGATGACATACAAAGGTGGTTTCAAGGGTACGAGTCGTCTATTCATATGAATGGGGTCCCTGAAAGGAACTGGGGAGCAGGGTTGTGGCCTCTCTTTCCAGAGGAAGCTAGGGATACTCTGATAGCTTTGGGTAAGGGGCAGGACCTCACCTATGCTGACATGAAAGACGCTCTCCTCACTAGGTATGGGCTCACTCCTGAAAAGTACAGGGATCAGTTTAGGTCCAGTAAAAAGTCTGAGGCCAACACTTGGTTGGAATGTGTGGATATGTTCTGTAGGTCGCTGGATGGTTGGGTGAAGGGCAGTAATGTAACAGATTTTCAGGGGCTCTACAATTTGATTGCATGGGAGCACTTGTCTAGTCTATGTTTTGCAGATCTGCGCCAGCACCTAGTTGATAGTAAGCTAACTGACCCCAGGAAGCTTGCTATGGAGGCGGACCGCTGGGTGAGTACCAGGGTCCACAAGAAAGCGTTTGGGGAGACTCAGCCAAAGGTGGGCAGGGTCCCCAGCAGAAAGGCGGGGGGACAAGGGTAAAGCCCAGGAGTTCTCTAAAGGGCCCCAAACTAGTACCCAGGGTAAAGGTTCCCAGCCCCCCGGTGATAAGAAGAAAGGGGTCTCTACAGGGAAGCCTGTTGAGACCGGCCCCCGCAAGTGTTATGCATGTGACCAGGTAGGTCACTTTAAGGGGGACCCCAAGTGCCCAAAGGGGACACAGCCACCCACCGGTGGACAGTCCAAAGTGTTGGCTAGTGTAGCGCTTGGGGAGGAGGGGTGCCCACAGGAGGGTGGGGATCCCGCAGAAATGACCCTTGTCTCACTAGGGGACAGTGAGATGGTCCCAGGAAACCAGGTGCCCCCTAACACAAAGAAATATAGCACCTGGGTGACCATTAATGGGAACAGGGTAGAGGCTCTCAGAGATACTGGAGCCAGTGTGACCTCAGTCCGGTGTCCCCTGGTCTCTGAGAAGCAGGTAGTCCCAGGGGCATTCCACCAAGTAGTTGCTGTAGACAACTCTGAGCGCCAGTGTATGGTGGTGCAGGTTCCCTTTGAATGGGGGGTCTCAGGTCCCTTGAGGGTGGTTGTGAGCCCCACCATGCCTGTAGATTGTCTGCTAGGTAACGACCTGGAGCAGTCCTTATGGAAGGATGTTGAGCTCAGGTCTCACTTGGAGATGCTTGGGTTGCCAGAGTGGGCATGCGTGTCTAATCGGTCAATGGCAGCCAGAAAGGGTGATCAAGAGGACTTGGAGCCTGGAACAGTGGCCCAAGTCCCTGCCAAGAGAAAGGGCAGGGGGCGCGGGAAACCAGCCCCCGAAGTTCCCACGGACCGGGAGGAGGCGGACCTCGAGGGGCACGCCCCGGTGCCTACAGGGGAGCAGGTAGCCGAACTGGGAGACATCTCTGAGCTGACCCATTGACAGCAAGAAGGGGGTCGCACCAGGGAGGAGTTCTGCAGGGAGCAGAACGAGTGCCCTACTCTGGAGGGTCTGCGGCGGCAGGCTGCAGACCAGGCAGCTGGTAATCAGTCCGGGTCACATCTGATCTACTGGGAGAATGGTCTCCTATACAGTGAGCCTAAGGTTGCTGAGCCTGGGTCAGCCCGTGTGCTGGTGGTACCCCAGCGCTTCAGGACCTTCCTACTGGGTCTGGCTCATGACATGCCTTTGGCAGGACATTTGGGTCAGGACAAGACCTTTGACAGGCTTATCACCCACTTCTTTTGGCCCCAAATGCGAAGGCAGTCAGATGCACACTGTAGGTCTTGCCAAACTTGCCAGGCAAGTGGTAAGAGTGGGAGGAAGGTCAAAGCTCCTCTCCAACCTTTTCCTGTTGTTGGAACACCCTTTGAAAGGGTAGGGATGGATATTGTGGGGCCACTGGATCCCAAGACAGCCATGGGCAACAGGTACATCCTGGTCTTGGTGGACCATGCCACCCGGTACCCGGAGGCAATACCTCTCAGGACAACGACGGCGCAGGTGGTGGGCCGGGCGTTAATGGGGATCTTTTCCCGTGTGGGATTCCCCAGAGAGGTGGTTTCTGATAGGGGGACCAATTTCATATCCAAGTATATGACATCCCTGTGGAAGGAGTGTGGTGTAACCTACAAGTTCACCACTCCTTACCACCCACAAGGAAACGGTCTGGTGGAGAGATTCAACCAGACCTGGAAAGGCATGATCAAGGGTCTAACAGAACCCATGAGGCGTAAGTGGGACGTCCTCTTGCCATGCCTACTCTTTGCATACAGGGAGGTGCCTCAGAAGTCTCTTGGGTACAGCCCCTTTGAGCTCCTGTATGGCCACCCTGTCAGAGGACCTCTGAGTTTGGTAAAGGAAGGCTGGGAGGCAGCTCCCAGGAAAACTCCCCAGGATGTGTTTAGCTACATGCTGGCCTTTGGAAACCAAAATGCCCGCTTCAGGAAACTCGCTCAGGCGAACCTAGAAGCAAGCCAGGAAGAAATGAAGAGATGGTATGACCAGAATGCCACTCTGGTCGAATTTCAACCTGGGCAAAAAGTGTGGGTCATAGCCCCAGTGGCACCTTGTGCCTTGCAGGACAAGTGGACTGGGCCATATGAGGTGGTGGAGCGCAAAAGTGACGTCACCTACATGGTGGATTTGCAGGCTCCAAGGAACCCTTTGAGGGTCCTTCACGTGAACCGCCTCAAGCCCCACTTCGAGAGGTCCGAAGTGAGTATGCTCTTGGCGACAGATGATGGGGTGGAAGAGGAGAGTGAGCCTCTCCCTGACCTCCTGTCTACCAAGGAGCATGGTGGGTCAGTAGAATGTGTGATCCTCTCCCCTACTCTGACTCAGGAGCAGCAGGGGGACTGTCATCAGTTGTTGGGACAGTTCGCCCCACTGTTCCCTCTGACCCCCGGTGTTACTCACTGGTGTACCCATGACGTGGACACAGGTGACAGCCCTCCTGTGAAGCACAAGATTTACAGGTTGACTGACCGGGTCAGAGCCAGCATCAAGGAGGAGGTCTCTAAGATGTTGGCGTTAGGGGTGATTGAGCCCTCCAACAGTCCTTGGGCCAGCCCAGTGGTCTTGGTCCCAAAGGCTGCTGCGCCCGGTGCCACTCCAGAACTCCGGTTTTGTGTGGACTACCGTGGGCTCAATGCCGTCACCAGGACTGACGCGCACCCCATCCCCAGAGCTGATGAGCTCATTGATCGGTTGGGAGCTGCCCGGTTCCTCAGCACGTTTGATTTAACGTCTGGGTACTGGCAGATTGCCTTAACCGATGGGGCCAAGGAGAGATCAGCATTCTCAACCCCAGAAGGTCATTACCAATTCCGGGTGATGCCCTTTGGGTTGAAGAATGCCCCTGCCACCTTTCAGAGGTTGGTCAATCAGGTGTTGGCTGGGCTGGAGGATTTCAGTGCCGCCTACCTGGATGACATTGCTGTGTTCAGTTCCAGCTGGGAAGAACATTTACAGCACCTTGAGAAAGTGTTGAGGGCTCTGCAAGGTGCAGGCCTCACGATCAAGGCCAGTAAGTGCCAGATCGGGCAGGGTTCTGTGGTGTACTTGGGACACCAGGTAGGAAGCGGCCAGGTGGCGCCCCTACAACCCAAGATTGACACCATTCTGGCTTGGGAGCCCCCAAGACCCAGACAGAGGTGAGAGCCTTCTTAGGTCTCACCGGCTACTATAGGAGATTTGTTAAGGGCTATGGCACCATCGTTGCCCCCTTAACAGAGCTGACTTCTAAGAAGCAGCCCAGGAAAGTGATCTGGACTGAGTCCTGCCAGAAAGCTTTTGATGCCCTGAAGGCAGCCATGTGCACGGCACCCGTGCTCAAGGCACCTGACTTCTCCAAGGAATTCGTCGTGCAGACTGACGCTTCAGAGCATGGTGTGGGAGCGGTGCTCTCACAACTGAACGAAGAGGGCCTGGATCAGCCTGTAGTCTTCCTTAGCAGGAGACTACTCCCCAGGGAACAGAGGTAGAGTGCCATAGAAAGGGAAGCTTTTGCTGTGGTCTGGGTACTGAAGAAGCTGAGACCATACCTGTTTGGGACTCACTTCCGGGTTCAGACCAACCACAGGCCCCTCAGATGGTTGATGCAAATGAGGGGTGAGAATCCAAAACTGCTGAGGTGGTCCATCTCCCTACAGGGAATGGACTTTACGGTGGAACACCGTCCTGGTACAGAACACGCCAACGCAGATGGTCTGCCCAGGTTCTTCCGCCTTAGTGAAGAGAACTCCAATGGGGTTGGGTAGTTCTCCCTACTTTCAGCTGGAGGGGACATGTGTTAGACTTGGCATCTTTTGGCGTGTTACCCCTGACTTTTTGCTTTCTGACCTCCTGGTTTTGACTCTGTTTTTGCTGGTGTAATGATTCTGCGCACTTTCCTCACTGCTGTCCAGTGGGAAAGTGCAAGTGCTCCTGTATAAAATGTGTTATGGATTGGTGTTCCCATGATTGGCCTATTTGATTTATGTGTCAGTCCCTTGTAAAGTGCACTGGGAGTGCCAGGGCCTATAGTTCAAATGCTGTTGGTGGGCTGCAGCACTGGATTGTGCCACCCACGCAAACAGCCCGTAAAGTGTAACTCTGGCCTGCCATTGCAGAGCCTGTGTGCAGCCAGGGGCTGCCATGTCGACTTGGCAAGTGCACACACTTGCAAGTCCCTAAACCTTCCCTTTTCTACATGTTAGTCACCCCTAAGGTAGGCCTAAGGTACCCCTGTGGGCAGGGTGCATTGTATGTGAAAGGTAGGACATGCCCTGGTGTGTGTGGCATGTCCTGATAGTGAATTACAGCCTATTTCGTTTTTCACTATTGCAAGGCTACCTGTTCCCCATAGGCCAGAATGGGCAGTTTTGATTATTACAGCTTATAATCCTAACTGACCCAGGGAACATGGTAGAAATTCGAGTTTAGTATGCCTGGACTCAGAATGATAAAATGCATCTTTTAGTGAAGTTGGTTTTAACATTCTGTGTTTGAAAATACCACTTTCAGAAAGTGGGTATTTTCTTGTCTAACCATCCAAGCCTGCCTCTGCTAGGTTGTGTATTCCTTGTCTGGAGTGCGAGTGACAGGGGCTGGGGGATGCCAGGAGACAGGGTGAGTCAGCACAGGGCTGAATAGCAAGACCTACATGTAGATGGGTGGGAGGAGAAGCACCTGGGACCTGAATAGGGCTGGGCCTTCCCTCCACAATGCTGGCTCCACCTCCTGTGGTGCATCTGATATCCCTGGCCTGCACTGCGAAAGGAAAGAAGGAGACTTGTCAACAAAGTGCTCCAGGACTGACCAGAACTGGTTTGGACTAGGCAAAGGCCTCTCTGCCTTCAGAGAACAAAGGGAAATTGAGGATAAAAAGGGGGACCCAAACCCCAGAATTTTAGATCTCGCTGGAATCAAGGAACCTGCCAAGACGAAGAGCTGGAAGAGCTGCCAGGAGGAGTACTGCCCCTTTGCTGTGTTGTTGCTTTGTTGGGTTGGCCTGCAGCTGCTGCTTCTGCCTTGGGCAGTGAAAGGACTGGACTGAACTTTCTACTACTTGTGCTGAGAATCTCCAAGGGCCTGAAACCGACCTGGCCTCCTGTTAAGAAGTCTCAGGGACTGCAAAGACTTCACAACCCTCTGGGTACCGCTTCTGGAACCGCTGTTTCAGTTGCCACAGAGGAAGGGAACCGCAACCGACTCCGTCAACCGACTCCATCGCTGGCCCGGTGTCCTGTTTGCACCGCAGACCGCACCGTCCGCATCTCGCACCGCAACCCTGGTCTCACCGACGACGACGTCCGACGCCATCGCCACCGAGCCGCTGCTTGCACCGTGACCTGTGGGCACCGCAGTTCGCATCGCATCGCTTCACTGTGCCAGCCGGACCAGACCGACGCTGTCGCTGCAACTGGCTCAACACTCATGACCGCATCGAAGTTGGGGCACCGCTCGCACGCTTGCGACGCACCGCTCCGACTCGAACCACTGTCCGACGCCAGCACCCGCACTCCGGCTTGGTCGCCTGCATCGCAACCTGCCAGCACCGCATCGAGCACCGTCTCACCCTGCACCGCACGCCTTGGACTCACCGACTCCGTCTACACGATTGTCACCGAGCTGCTGCCTGCACCGCATCGAGAGGACACCGCGCCCTGCACCGCTTCCATCTTGCACCGCAACCGCGACGTACGCCGACCGGCTCGCACACTCCGTGCCCGCCACAACGAGAAAAGGTACTGTGACCAAGTCTGTTCACGACTCTGCTGGCCCGTATCGACGCGGTCGGCTGGAATTGTTAGACTCTGTGGTTTTCAGCATCGCGGTAGACTCGGACGGAGCTACCGACTCGTACGAACTTTGTTTTTGAACTATTCCTGCAAAGAAGAAGTTATCTTGCAACGTAATCATTTTTAAAGTATTGTACTGTGGATTTTTATCGTATTTGGTCTTGTTTTAAAGTATATAAAAATATTGGATATTTTTCTAAACTGGTGTGGTGTCAGTTTGTAGTGCTTACACGGTATTACTGTTGGTTATGTGCAAATGCTTTACACACTGCCTCTAGAATAAGCCTGACTGCTCGTGCCAAGCTACCAAGGGGGTGAGCAGGGGTTATTTTAGGAGTGTAACTCCCTTACCCTGACTAGGAAGAAGGGTCCCTACTTGGACAAAGGTGCAAGCCCTTGCCAACTAGAGATCCCATTTCTAACAGCATCATAATGGTGAGGTGCTCCACGCGATATCGAAGCAGGTAGGCGGAAAGCGCATTACCCAGCTCGCGCACTGCTTTTTAAAAACCAAGTGACAGTTAAACTGCCCACAGCAGCTCGGCGAAAGAAGGTAGAAAAATAACCCCAAATAAGTGAAGAATACACAACACCATACTTCAGAAGGTGGAGAAAGTCTGCCCCAAGTCACGCAACACCTCAATCCTTAGACATCTCCAACCTCACACAGACCGCAGGTTCAGAGGCATCCCCAGCCTCCACGCTCTAAATCAGCTCGCTGTATAGTCTTTCTTCACACTCCCAAAACAGCTCACCGGGGTATCTATCAGCTCTCCAGAACAGCTAGTAGCCGGCAACTCACAAGTACCAATCACCACTGCCAAATCAAACCAGGGGCTGTGGCCGGGACAGCTGGGTAACACAACTCCTCCCAGGCGGTAGGAACAGTCTCTGCTTATTTTCTTTAAAGTGGAACGCCTCATAGGGATGTCGAGTTTCCCAGGACGTCGCTGGTGCCAATTCTCCAGCACCCGTTGACCACAAGGTAGTCACACTTCCAAGGCAGCAGGATGGCAGTAATCTGGACAGTAACTGTATGCAAATCGGAAGGTGAAACGCCCAGGGTGTAGGCTGTCCAGATGAAAGGACACTGGTGGGGCTGACCAGGGCGTTTCTGCACAGTTACAAAGTCTTGGTTTCCTTTACTTAAAGTTTCAGTCTCTTGGTTCCTTAGTTCCTTAGTGCAGGGCCTTCCTTACATCAACGCGTAGTTTCTTCAAGATCGTCGCCAAAATGTGGTAAAGGAAGATACAAGAGTCCAGCTGTATAGATAGAATAATCCTTTATTGTAGCTTGGTTCCAGGATAGGTGAGTAGGAGAAGATAGAAGGCACAGATGCAGCCCCACCAGGAGCAAGCTCCTAGCTGCTCAGCCTGGGTTGACCAACTGACACTCTAAACACAGAGAGGCACTCAGGCATTCTATGATGTCATGATACATTCCAACAAAGCAGTACAGTGGAAATAGTAGGGTAGTAGTTTACTACAGGACCCTTGCTTCTAGTAGGGTAAGGGAGATATACACTTTATATAACCCCTGCTCACCATCTTGGTAGCTTGGTACGAGCAGACAGACATCCCAAAGGCAATGTGTAAAGTATTTGTACTCAAAACACACAGCAATACTGTGATAACTCCACAAATAGACACCACCCCAGTTTAGGAAAACAAAGTATCTTTATCTAAACACAACAAGACTAAAAAGACAAAAATCCAACATAGAGGTAGTAAAATAGCACTTAAAAACAGTAACTTCCAAAATAAATCTTGGAGAAAACAAATAGCTCAACCTGGGGCTATTGCGATGTCATGACAGCAATAAATCCACAGTACGGCGCCGACCGCGAGGTGCGTGGCGTCGGCTACGGAGTCACACGGACCCCCAAACAAACAGTACTTTTGGACAACGAAGTCTCTGACGATGCACGGCGTCGTGGAGGTGAGGCATTGGTGCCGAGGTCGAGGCCGGCTCCCTGGCTGCCACGGAAGAGGCAAATTATCGTGTACGCGAGGAGGTGTAGTATCCAGGACCGGGGAAGTTGAGGCATCAGTTTCGGTGAAGCAAAGAGAAGTCGGCAAGTTCATGGAGTCACCCTTGGTAGTTAAATTCTCAACTCCTCCCTCACTGTGACCCGACAGATCAACACCGTCCCCTCCACCTGCTTAAACACCCTCCGCATCCTTCACAAGACCTTCAAATGGATTCCCCCCTGAATCAAGAAAGACCATCACCCACGCACTCATAGCCAGCGGATTGGACTACGGAAAAGCCCTCTACGCCGAGATCAACAAATCTCTACTCTGCAAGCTCCAGACCATACAGAACACAGCAGCCAGACTCGTCCTCGACATCCCCCGACACAAACACATCACCCAACACCTGCAAGACCTCCACTGGCTCCCCGTCGAGAAGAGAGCAACCTTCAAGATACTCACCCATGCCTACAAATGCCTCCACAACACCGGACCCAATATCTCAATGAAAGAATCTCCTTCCACGTACCCAATAGAAACCACCGTTCCTCCAACCTCGCCCTCGCCGAAACCCGAATCATCTGCAGAGCCAGAACAGATGGAAGAGCCGTCTCCTACATCACGGCAAAGACCTGGAACGAGCTCCCAATCAACATCAGACGCGCCCCCGCTCTGCACATCTTCAGGAAGACCCTCAAGACCTGGCTCCTCGACTGACCGGAGCTGCACCTCCCTCCCCCCAGCGCCTTGAGACCCTTACGGGTGAGTAGCACGCTTCACAATTCCCTGATTGATTGATTGATTGATTGTCAGTTATCGGTGTCACGATAACAGGATGCAGACACTGATCATGATGGAGTCGGTGCAAGCGCTGGCGTCGGGAATGCCGATAACTGTAGGCGTTGGCAGGCATCGAAGGGCGTCTGAGCTGCGGTGCAGGCCAGGAGGTGCATTGTGCACTTCACAAGCGGTGCCCCTGGCCTTGGTGCAGGTCACAGTGTCACAGTGGTATCGCTGACGTCATCGGAGACAGGTTTTATTGCTTCTTTCAAGTTGCTTCCAGCTCTCAACAGCAGGAACAAGCTCCAGAGGCCCAAAACTGGAATAGGCACATCCTGGCAAGTCAGAACTCTCAGCAATAGAGTTCAGGGGAGCTGGGGGTGAAGTCTTTGTGTCCCTGAGACTTCAGAACAGGAGGCCATCACACACAGGCCCTTATAGAATCTTCTTCAAGCAGGTTTACAGCAAAGTTCCAGTCTTTGTCCTTTCCTTGGCAGAAGCAGCAACTGCAAGCCAATCATACACAGCACACAGAAAAGGGGCAGTACTCCTCCTCACAGCTCCCAAGCTATTCTCCTTGGCAAAGGTTCCTCTTGAGTCCAGAAGAGATCTAAGGTTTGGGGGTAATGTCCACTACTTAGTCCCCATTATGTCTCTGTTCTTCTTTGTGAAAGGGTCTCTGAGTCCAGTACAAACCAGTTCTGACCTTAATGGTGCAGTATGACCACATGGGGTGGAGACAGCATTGTGCAAAAGAGACAGGCCCTATTCAGGTGCAAGGAAAACTCCTCCCACTACTCTAAAGGCAGCCAAGCCCTATTCAGTTCAGCTATGAGTCATCCAGGAAGGACTAGGCACATCTCTATTCCCCCAGTGGCTGTCTAAAGTGAATGCACATCCCCATCCCCAGCCCCTGTCACTCCAAACCCAGACAGTCAATCCACTAACAGGCAGAGGCACACAGAATGATTAAACAAGAAAATGGCTACTTTCTAAAAGTACCATTTTCAAACACATAATTTAAAACCATCTTTACTAAAAGATGTGTTCTTAAATTCTGAGTTCAGAGAGCCTAAACTTTATTTCTCTATCTTGTCCCAGTGGGAAGTTATACGTGTAAGATGTTACAAAGTATCTCCCATGTTATCCTATGGGCAGATAGCCTTTCAATAGTGAAAAACAAAATACACTGTATTTCACTATCAGGACAAGTCACACACACCAGTACATGTCCTACCTTTCACATACACTGCACCCTGCCCATAGGGATACATTGGGCCTTCCATAGGGGTGCCTTACATGTAAGAAAAGGGAAGGTTAGGGTCTGGCAAGTGGGTGAACTTGTCAGGTTCACATGGCAGTTTAAAACTGCACACAGACACTGCAGTGGCATGTCTGAGATACCCTTTCTGTGCTACTCATGTGGGTGGCACAATCAGTGCTGCAGCCCACTAGTAGCATTTGATTTACAGGCCTTGGCACACTCAGTGCACTTTACTAGGGGCTTACCTGTAAATCAAATATGCCAATCGGGGAGAACCAATGGTAACAACAATTTACACAGGGAGCACTTGCAACTTTGACACTGATCAGCAGTGGCAAAGTGCCCAAAGCATCTAAGCCAGCAACACCGAAATCCAGCACAGCATCACAAATACAGGAGGTAGAGGCAAAAAGTCAGGGGAAACCACGCCAAAGATTCCAAGTCTAACACTTGTCTGCTCCCGCTGAAAAGTGGGGAGAACTACCCACCCTCCAGGGCAGTGTTCCACCGTAAAGTCCATTCCCTGTAGGGAGATGGACCACCTCAACAGTTTTGGGTTCTCACCCCTCATTTGCATCAATCATCTGAGGGGCCTGTGGTCTGTCTGAACCTGGAAGTGAGTCCCAAACAAGTAGGGTCTTAGCTTCTTCAGCGCCCAGACCACAGCAAAAGCTTCTCTTTCAACTGCACTCTACCTCTGTTCCCTGGGAAGTAGCCTCCTACTAATGAAGGCTACGGGTTGGTCCAAGCCCTCATCATTCAACTGTGCGAGTACTGCTCCCACACCATGATCTGAAGCATCTGTCTGCACAACAAATTATTGGGAGAAGTTGAGTGCCTTGAGCACGGGCGCCGTCCAAATGGCAGATTTCAGGCCATCAAAAGCGGTCTGACAGGCATCGGTCCAGATGACTTTTCTTGGCTGCTTCCATGAAGTCAGCTCTGTCAGGGGGGCAACAATGGTGCCATACCCCTTGACAAACCGTCTGTAGTACCCGGTGAGACCTAAAAAGGCTATCACCTCCAAACTAGAGCGAACACAGCAATGTCATCCAGGTAGGCAGCACGGAATTCCCGCAGCCCGGACAGTACCTCGTTGACCAGTCTCTGGAATGTGGCAGGGGCATTCTTCAACCCAAAGGGCATGACACGGAATTGGTAGTGCCCCTCTGGCATTGAAAACGCAGGCCTCTCTCTTGCCCCATCAGTCACGGCAATCTGCCAGGACCCAGACGTTAGATCAAACATACTGAGGTACCGGGCAGCTCCCAACTGATCAATGAGCTCATCAGCTCTGGAGATGGGATGCTCCTCAGTCCTGGTGTTGGCATTGAGCCCATGATAGTCCACCCAGAACCAGAGTTCAGGAGTGGCACCAGGTGCAGCAGCTTTTGGAACCAAGACCAATAGGCTAGCCCAGGGGCTGCTGGAGGGCTCTATCACCCCTAACACCAACATCTTGGAAACCTCTTCCTTAATGCTGGCCCTGACTTTGTCATTTACACTGTAAATTTTGTGTTTTACAGGTAAGCTATCCTTAGTGTCCACATCATGGACATACCAATTGGTGATTCCTAAAGTCAGGGAGAACAGGGAGGTAAACTGTACCAGCACCTGGTGACAGTCCTTCTGCTGCTCTGGGGTCAGGGTGGGAGAGAGGTTCACTCCATTCACTGAACCATCATGTTCCTTGGCAGACAGAAGGTCAGGAAGAGGCTCCCTCTCCTCTTCCATTAGCAAGGAGCATTGTCACTTCAGACCTCTCAAAGTGAGGTTTGAGGCGGTTCACGAGCAGGACCCTCAAAGGGTTCCTAGGAGTCTGCAAGTTCACCAAGTAGGTTACTTCACTCTTGCGCTCCACCATCTCAAATGGACCAGTCCACTTGTCTTGGAGCGCACAAGGCTCCACTGGTGCCATCACCCACCCTTTTTGGCCAGGCTGAAACTCAACCAGAGTGGTATTCTGGTTGTACCTTCGTTTCATCTCCTCCTGGCTGGCTTCCAGGATCGCCTGAGCGAGTTTCCTGAAGCATTGAGTCTGGTTCCTGAAGGCCAGCATGTAGCTAAACACATCTTGGGGGTCTTACCAGGAGTTTTCTCCCAGCCCTCCTTCACCAGACTCAGAGGCCCTGTCACAGGGTGCCCATACAGCAATTCAAAGGGACTAAACCCCAAGGATTTCTGTGGTACCTTCCTGTAGTCAAACAGCAGGCATGGTAGGAAGACATCCCACTTAAGTCTCATGGATTCTGCAAGACCCTTTATCATGCCTTTCAGGATTCAGTTGAATCTTTCAACCAACCCATTTCCTTGAGGATGGTATGGATTGGTGAATTTGTACATTACACCGCACCCCTCCCACAAAGACGTCATATACCTAAATATGAAGTTTGTACCACGGTCAGAGACACCTTCTGTGGGGAACCCCACACGGGAAAAGATACATATCAATGCACGGCTCACCACAGGGGCCATTATTGTCCTGAGAGGAACAGCTTACGGGTACCGGGTGGCATGGTCCACCAGGACCAAGATAAACTTGTTGCCGAAGCTGTCTTGGTTCCAGTGGCCCCACATTGTCAATGCCCACCCGCTTGAAAGGGCTGCCCACCACAGGAAAGGGTCGGAGTGGAGTTTTACACTTTCCTCCACTCTTGCACAAGACCGACAATGTGTGCCAACTTGCCTTTGCATTTAGGGCCAGTAAAAGTGGGTGACAAGCCTGTGATAGGTCTTATTGCACCCCAAATGTCCTGCCAAAAGCACATCATGAGCCAGACCCAGTAGGAAGGTCCTGTAGCACTCGGGTACCACCAGCACACGGGCTGCCCCGAGCTCAGCAACCTTAGGCTCACTATATAAGAGACCATTCTCCCAGTAAATCAAATGTGATCCAGATAGACCACCTGCTGCCTGGTCTGCAGCCTGTTGCAGCAAACCAACAAGAGTAGGGCACTCCATCTGTGCCTTGCAGAACTCCTCCCAGAAGGGACCTCCTTCCTGCTGCCAATGGGCCAGCTCAGGCATTTTTCCCAGTTCAGATACTTGTTGCTCTGTAGGTTCCAGGGCATCCCCCTCAGGTCTGCTTCCTCCTGGACCGTGGGAACTTATGGGGTAGGTTTCCCATGCCCCCTGCCCCTTCTCTTTCTGGCAGGCACCTGGGCTACTATTTCAGGCTCCAGGTCCTAATGAGTAACCCTACTGGCTGCCATTGACCGAGTGGTCACACAGGCCCACTCAGACAGACCCAACATCTTTAAATGAGCCTGGTGCTCCACCTCCTTCCTAGGGGAACTCTCCAGGTCATTGCCAAGTAGACAGTCAAGAGGCAAGGATGGACTCTCAATGACCTTCAACGGACCTGAGACCCCCCTCACTCAAAGGGAACCTGTGCCACCTTACACAGGCGATCAGAGCTGTCAGCAGCAACTACAGGGTGAATCACATTTGGGATGACCTGCTCCTCAGACACCCATTGACACCTGATAGATGTCACACTGACTCCTGTGTCTCTCAGAGCTTCCACCCTTCTCCCACTGATGGTCACCCACTGCAGGTACTTTTTAGTGTTATCCGGCAGGCAGGTTTCCTGGACTAGTTCTCTAATGAGATAAGGGTCATCACAGCTGGCTCCCCACCCTCACTAAGAAACAACTCCTCACCCAGCACTCCACTAACTAACCCCAGTGACGGTGCACCAGTGGGTGCTGGTGGTGCCTTGGGGCACTTGGGATCATTCTGCATGTGATCCGCTTGACCACATGCAGAACACTTGCGGGGACCCCGGTTGTCTGGCCTACCCCTAGGGGGCCATGGTTTCTTACCACTGGGGGGCTGGGAATCTTTCCCCTGGGAACTATTTTGAGGTCCTTTAGAGAGCTCCTTTTGGTTACCCATGCCCCCCAGTCTTCTGCTGGGGACACTGGCCACCTTTGGCTGGGTTTCCCACATACCCCTTGTGAACCTTGGTACTCGTCCAACTGTCCACCTCCTCAGCAAGCTTCCTGGGGTCAGTCAGCTTACTATTCATCAGATGCTGGCCCAGCTCTGCAACATAAAGACTACTCAAGTGCTCCCAACAAATCAGATTTTACACCCCCTGGTAACCAGTTACCTTGCTGCCCTTTATTCAACCATCCAGTGCTCTGCAATAAAGGTTTACACATTCAACCCACGTATTGGATTCAGGCTTCTTGAAAGACCTAACCTTTTCCCTGTACTGTTCAGGTGTGAGCCCATACCTGAGGCATAAAGCCTCCTTCATATTGGGATAGGTCAGAGCACCCGCCTTCTCCAAAGGTGTCATGATGTTCCTCCTATTGGCCTCAAAGTGTCTCCACAGGCCCGTCCTCCAATTCTTCTCAGGGACCTCATTCATTTGCATTGCTGCCTCATAAGATGTAAACCAAGCATAAGTATCCTCCAGCTTCTGGAAATTCTGCACTAGGTCTTTGGGAATGTATACCTTACCCCCTTGCACTGGCTGTACGCTGCCACCATTTGTACTGGACTCCGCCTGTTTGGCCTTGATGTCCAGCTCTCTCATGCTCAATTCATGTGCCAAGATCAATTTCTTCTCTTCCAAGGCATGAGCTTTCTCATTCTCCGCTGCCATCCTCTCCTTCTCTATGGCAGCGGTTTGGTTTTCCATTTCCAATTGCTTCATCTGGAGCCTCATAACCTCCAAGTTATGATCTCTGGGCCTTTGCCTGTCCTCCAATTCCTCTGGAGAAGGATTCCAGGATGAACCATTGCTGCCAGCCGCAGAGGCTGATCTCCCAACAGGCAAATCCTGGGATCTGAAGCTGCCTTCTGGCACCAGATTTGCATCATTTGTCTTCGCAGCTTCTCTGGCCTCCCACCAGGCCCTGAAGGCCTTCTTAGCTACTCTTTCCTAGAGTTGCTCCTCATGCGACATCCAAAGCCCTTGCAGAACTGCTTGCATTGATCTACTTTGTAACTACTTAACATTTCAATGTCAAACTCCAATTCTGCAGCCTCACTTGCTGGTTTACCATTTAGAGACATGGTGAGTGGATACTTCAAGGGTCAGATCAAAAATAGAACCAAAAATAAAACACAGTATGTGGTTGCGTAGTGGTCTGCACTAAACTAGTGATGTACCCCAATCACTGTGGGTCAAGTACAAATACAAATTCAAATCCTCACCGCTGACCACCAATATTAGAACTCGGGGTCTCTAATTGGCATAGGTATGCACCTTTGTCCAAGTAGGAACCCTTGCTTCTAGTCAGGATAAGGGGATACACACTTTAGATAACCACTGCTTTCCCCCCTTGGTAGCTTGGCACGAGCAGACAGGCTTATCCCAAAGGCAATGTGTAAAGCATTTGTACTCAAAACATACAGTTACAGTGATAATACCACAAATGGACACCACACCAGTTTAGGAAAATAAAGTATCTTCATCTTAACTCCGCAAAACCAAAACAACAAAAATCCAACATACTGGTAGTAAAATAGCACTTAAAAACAGTTACTTCCAAAATAAAGTTTGTAGAAAACAAATAGATCCACCTTGGGCTATTGAGACGTCGGGACAGCAATAAATCCAAAGTACGGCCCGACCATGAGGTGTGAGGCGTCGGGCACGGAGTCACATGGACCCCCAAACAAACAGTACCTTTGGATACCAAAGTCTATGAAGATGTACGGTGTTGTGGAGGGGAGGCGTCGGTGCGGAGGTCAAGACCGGCTCCCTGGCTGCCATGGGGGAGGCGAGGCATCGTGTCCGCAAGGAGGTGATGTGTCGAATCTAGGACAGGGTAAGTCGGTTGCGTTGGCGGTGAGGCGTCGGTTCTGGTGAGGCAATGCGATGCGAAGTCAGCGAGTTCGTGGAGTCACCCTCGGCAGTTATCAGCGCCATGATAACAGGATGCAGGTGTTGGCGATGACGGAGCCGGTGCGAGCGTCAGCGGTGCAGGACGGGCGGTGCGTCCTACACTTCACGACCAGTCCCCCTGGCCTCTGTGCAGGTCACGGCGTCACAGCGGCGTCACTAACGGCATCGGAGACAGGTTTTTTTGCTTCTTTCAAGTTGCTTCCAGCTCCCAACAGCAGGAACAACTTCCAGAGGCCCAAAACTGGAATAGGCATCTCCTGGCAGGTCATTACTCTCAGAAATAGAGTTCAGGGGAGATGGGGGTGAAGTCTTTGTGTCCCTGTGACTTCAGAACAGGAGGCCAGCGCACACAGGCCCTTGAAGATTCTTCTTAAAGCAGGTTCACAACAAAGTTATAGTCTTTGACCTTTCCTTGGCAGAAGCAGCAACTGCAGGCCAACTCCACACAGCACACAGCAAAAGGGGCAGTACCCCTCCTCACAACTCTCCAGCTCTTCTCTTTGGCAAAGGTTCCTCTTTAGTCCAGAAGTGATCTAAATGTCTGGGGTTTAAGGTCCACTACTTTTACCCCATTTTGTCTTTGTTCTTTGTGCAAAGATCTCTGAACCCAGTCTAAACCAGTTCTGTTCTCACTGGTGCAGTATGACCACAGGGGGTGGAGACAGCATTGCACATGGGAGACTGGCCCAATTCAGGTGCAAGGAAAACTCCTCCCACTACTCCAAATGCAGCCAACTCCTATTCAGCTCAGCTCTGAGTCATCAAGAAAGGGCCAGGCACACCTCCCCCCCCTCCCCCCCAGTGGCTGTCTGCAGTGAATCCCCAGCTCCTGTCACTCCAAAACCAGACAGCCAGTCCACAAACAGACAGAGGCAAACAGTATGGTTAAACAAGAAAATGCCTACCTTCTAAAAGTGGTACTTTCAAACACATAATTTGAAAAACATCTTTACTAAAAGATGTGTTATTAAATTCTGAGTTCCGAGAGCCTAAACTTTATTTCTCCATCTTGTCCCAATGGGAAGTTATACTTGTAAGATGTTACAAAGTATCTCCCATATTATCCTATGGAGCAGATAGCCTTTCAATACTGAAAAACGAAATACACTGTATTTCACTATCAGGACATGCCACACACACCAGTAAATGTCATACCTTTCACATACACTGCATCCTGCCCATGGGTGTACCATGGGCCTACCATAGGGGTGCCTTACATGTAAGAAAAGGGAAGGTTATGCCATTGCAAATGGGTGCACTTGGTGGGTCGACATGACAGTTTAAAACAGTGCCCAGACACTGCAGTGGCAGGTCTGAGATACCTTTTCAGGGCTACTCATGTGGGTGGCACAATCAGTGCTGCAGGCCCACTAGTAGCATTTGATTTACGGGCCTTGGCACACTCAGTGCAGGTTACTAGGGACTTACCAGTAAATCAAATATGCCAATCAGGGAGAACCAAATGTAATAACAATTTAAACAGGGAGCACTTGCACTTTGACACTGATCAGCAGTGGCAAAGTGCCCAAAGCATCTAAGCCAGCAAAAACAAAATCCAGCACTGCATCAAAAATACTGGAGGAAGAGGCAAAAGGTCAGGGGAAACCATGCCAAAGATGCCAAGTCTAACAACTGCAGTAAAACCACATTAATTAAACGTCTTTGAATGTCTGTTTCTATTGTAGTCGGGCTGTGGGGAATATTAGCAAGTTATATTTGGAGACTCATGCTGTTAAGTGACATCATCTCTTTCTTCGTTGGTGTTCCATATCTCATTCATTACACCAGATGCACTGATAACAGCTACATCCCTGATTGCTCCTTAATCTACCTAGCATCCAAAACCTTTATTTTTTTGGGTATCCTTTAAAACAGATACAGTGAAATTGAGTGAACATATTTTTGGTCTTGCCTACAAATAGCTATGTGGGAGAGACCTCATGTTTCCAGTAAACATACACATACATAAATACAATACAGAACAGTGGAATTTTTGTTAACCGTTTTTAGTCCCTAAAGCCATGGCATAATGTGAATACATTGTAAAAAGTAGTACTCTATGATTATCTCTCCACTTCTCTGCCACTCCTCCTGTTGCTGTCTCTTTGTCCTACCCCACTCCCACAAATTTGCTTCTTAACATTAGTAAAGGATGTATCATCATTGTCCCCTACCTGTGCCAGCTCCCCAGCACTGGCATTTTATATTTTGGCTTTGCTAATGCTTGTTGAATTCCTTTGCAAACACGGCAAAGCCAAACCATACCAAACTTGCAGCCCTATATGCGTGTGCATGTATGGAGACCATCTTGTAATGGAGTCTCTTATGTGTGTTTGAAATTTCGTTAGAAGATGGCCCCAGTGTTGTGTGCACATGCACAGTGACTATCTTCTAATCAAGATTAGTATTAACATAAGAGACTGTATTACAAGATGACCACACTGCATGTGCATTCTTCCATAGTGGCCTCTGGGGCAACATAAATAAAACAATTGCAAAGCTGATAGTTTGCCACCCAGTAGCAAAGGTGAAATCTATTGGCTTTGCCAATGCTTGCTTAAACTTCTTCTCCCGGTAAGCCAATAAGTAATCACACTTTCTAGATGCAATGTGCTATTGAACAAGGAAACTCTAAATATGACCAGACCCCAAGAGTGTTTTTTTTCCAAAAGGGATCATTGTTTACCCCTATGTGGCTGGTTGCTTAGGGTGGACACCATCACTTCTTTTTGGAGACCAGGGATTATTCATCAGACTTTGGCCCAGAGTTAGAGAGAGAATGACATGAAAAGGAGCAAGACATTAATAGCCATATCCAGTAAAGTATATATATTTCATGGCTACTCAATTGCTTTGTTTATATGTTAATTATTTCATTTAGTAATATTGCACAATCACTTCAACTCACACCTAGGTTGTTAATAAACGAGTGAAACAATTGCACACGTTATAGTAATCATCTGTTTAATCAAACAACTGGAATGTTTTCAGTAATTTTCTTATTAAAACACTGAAGAGAGTGTAATTCAATATGAAACTCATTCCAGAACCACAGTGCCTGGACACTATGGGCTTGATTACTATGACTTTTACATCTGATTTTCAAGACCACTATAGAAAGAGGGATTGGATAGAGAGGATAAACTATGGGGGAAGATTTATGAGAGCCTTACATCATGTTTGCACTATACGAAGTGGTAAATGCATGACGCAGGGCTCTGAGTCAGATTCATGAAGGCACGTAAAGCCACATTGCTTTGAGTGGCCTCATAAATCTTGAGTAAGGCAGTGTAGCACTAATCTCTGCATTGCCTTACTCTGCGGTATGCCTGGGCGGTGAACTCCGCTTTGCTCGCGGAGTTTGCAGAGTTTTCTGCACTCCGCGTTACGCGTAGGTTGCGGAGTTCCGAAAACGAGCAGAGCAGAGTTTTTTTCCTCACTCGCGCTCATCAACATCAAGTTGGCGAGCGCGAGCAAGGAAAATCCACCTCCCAGCAAGATTTTTCCTCATTCACGCTCGGCAACGTCAAGTTGGCGAGTGCAAGTGAGGGAAATCAACCTCCAAGCGAGATTTCTCAATGCGGGCGGTCAGATTTCTCAATGTGAGTGGCCCTGTATGCTCGCAACCGCTCGCGTTTGGAAACCATCTGTTTGTGTTGAGAAAGCTGCTGTTGAGTAGAAAATCTACTCGAACGGCAGAAAGGAAGCAGTGCCCGCTTGCGCTGTGCATGGTGCCGTTCACGATGATTTCACAGCTCGGACAAACACCTGGCGTTGAAAATTACTGCGAACAGCATTTTTCTAACGCACTCCGCCGCTTGCGGAGCTCTGCGTAGCATAGCGGAGTTTTTTATTAACTTCGCAAAGTTCCACAAACTATCCAAAGCTTACTCTGTGCAAGGAACGCATTCCATGGGCATTGCGGTGAGTGTTTTGATGCATTCCCACTTTTACAAGGACTTGTAAAGCTGGGAACGTGTCAAAATCTACTCATGGCAGGCATAACAGTGAGAAATATCTTGATGCAGTGTAAGGCAAAGTAGCAACTTGCGCTGCGTTACCTTACACCATATCCAGTAGCGGCTCCTCCACTAAGGCAGAGGTGCGTCGCCCCACTGCCTTCAGCAGTGAAATGAAGAAAACCTAAAATGATAATAATTCGTTTGTTATTATCATTTTATGTTTCCCTGCTATGCAGCTCTCTGGGCGGGGCGGGGCTGCTCTGCTAACAGAGCAGGGCAGGGGAGGAGTGGTTTGGACTCCCAACCTGCACATGAATGTTTGGCTGGCCCGAGAGGGCCGGCCAAACAGTCATGCGCACTTTGCATGTTCTCCATGCAGGCTGCATTACAGCCTGCATGGAAAACATGCCCATGCCCCCATTCCCTGGCTGAGCACCGATCCACGGCACTCAGACCAATCACAACGCTGCATTGCAGTGTTGTGATTGGCTCAGGGCAGCCTGGGAGCCGGGTGCATCCTGCTTCCCTGTTCCGGCTTTAGAGACAATGTAGGGGCTGCAGAGGAGAGACCCGGTAATCAGGTAGTTTTTTTCTCTTATTTTTAACCCCCTGACCCTACCTGCAACCCCCAACACCTGCCCCGATCTCTGCCGGCCACCACTGCACACCTGTACCAGTAAGAAGCTTTGACGGGGTACATTAAACTTGGAGTGAGTTATTCCAAGGATGTGTGAGAACTCAGCAACAAGAGGGTCTGGGACCAATGGATACTATTATTATTATTATTATTATTATTATTATTATTATTATTATCATTAGTAGTAGTAGTATTGTTGTTATTATTATTATCATAGTTATTATTATTAACAGTAATAATATTGATAATTATAATAATACTTCCCAGGTGAGTTGTCCTTACAGCGAAGGGGCACCTGATCTCCAAAGAGGGAGACTGAGGTACAGTGAGTCACATCAAACTTTAAGGATGGAGTCTCACACAAGGTTGGGGACTGTACTCCAAGAAGGAGGGCACAATACTCAGCGAGTGAGACTGTACACCGAGAAGTGATATTCACACCACGTCATTAAGACTAAGCAGCAAGGTGTGAGACTAAGATCCTGTGAGTGAGACTGTCCTTTACCGAGTAATACTCAGACCAAGTAAGAGAGGCTGTTGTCCAAGAAATGAGATTTACACCCAGAAAGTGAGACTGAACTCCAATGAGTGAGTCTGCGTTTCAAAGAGTCAGAATGAGATCTACTGAGTTTTTTGCAGAGACTGACACCTGGTAATTAAGAATGTTCTTTAACCAGTGACACACACACACATTACAGAGTTCCAAAGAATCAGATTTAACCCCAGCCAGTGAATCTGTGCTGCAAGGAGTACGGTTCTGACCTAGTGGTTGAAAATGGGCTTTAAGAAATGAAACTCAGATCCAGTGGGTGATATCGATCAGCAAGAAGTGAGATAATTTCAGCACTGGACATGGACTCCAAGAAGTGATACTCTGTGGGAGTGTACTCCAAACAATACACACCACACTCCTTACACCCAGTGAATCATCCTGAGCTCTACGGAGTGAGACTGAGATCCAGTGAGACCAGAACCAGTAACCCATACTGTGTTCCAGTGACTGACACTTACACTCCTCATCTCCTAGAAGTGAGACTTAGACCAAGAAAGTGGGGAGGTACTTTAAGGAGTGAAACTCAGGCCTAGTGAGTGAGACTAAGCCTCCTGAAATGAAACTTAGACCAACAGAGATTAAACTGCGCTGAGTGACACTCTGTCCAGTGAGTGATGCTGAGCTGCATAGAGTTAGGCTGACATAAGGAGTGGGCTGCACTTCGAGAAGATACATACGACTTTGCTAATAAGAATGTGCTTCATTTGGTGAGGCTCATACTCAGTGAGTTAGATTGATCTGCAAGAAGCCTGCCTCACTGTTACTTAGTTTTATTAAATGTATTTGGTTGCAATTAAGCACATTGTTTAAAATATAACAATAATATATGTTAGACCTGGCACTGTTGGCGTGGGTCTCCCTTCCATTTTTCGCTGTTGCCTCATGTGTTTTTGCTGGTTATAGATGCTTTGGGCACTGTGCCACTGCTATTCAGTGCCACAGTGCAAGTGCTCCCTATGGTAAATTGATGTATGGATTAGTGATTCCATGATTGGTTGGTTTGGCTTACTTGTCAGACCCTACTACAGTGCAGGGCTTGTAAACCAAATGCTGCTGGTGGGCTTGCAGCACTGGCTGTGCCACCCACAGAAGCAGCCTGTAAAAGTGTGTCTCAGGTCTGCCATCACAGAGCCTGGGTGCAGTCTGGTGCTGCCATGTTGACTGGGCAAGTACACCAACTTGCCAGTCCCTAAACCTTCCCTTTTCTGCATATTAGTCACCCCTATGGTAGGCCCAAGGGCAGGGTGCATTGTAGGTAAAAGGTAGGACATGCCCTGATGTGTGTGGCATGTCCTAATAGTGAATTACAGCCATTTTCGTTTTCACTATTGCAAGGCTACCTGTTCCCCATAGGCCAGAATGGGCAGTTTGATTATTACATCTTATAATCCTAGCTGACCCAGGGAACTAGGTAGAAATTCGAGTTTAGTATGCCTGAACTCAGAATGATAAAATACATCTTTTAGTGAAGTTGGTTTTAACATTCTGTGTTTGAAAATACCACTTTTAGAAAGTAGGTATTTTCTTGCCTAACTATCCAAGCCTGCCTCTGCTAGGTTGTGTATTCCTTGTCTGGAGTTTGAGTGACAGGGGCTGGGGGATTCCAGGAGACAGGGTGAGTCAGCACAGGGCTGAATAGAGAGATCTGCATGTAGATGGGTGGGAGGAGTTGCACCTGGGACCTGAATAGGGCTGTGCTTTCCCTCCACAATGCTGGCTCCACCTCCTGTGGTGCGTCTGATGTCCCTGGCCTACACTGTGAAAGGAAAGAAGGAGTCTTGTCAACAAAGTGCTCCAGGACTGACCAGAACTGGTTTGGACTAGGCAAAGGCCTCTCTGCCTTCAGAGAACAAAGGGAAAATGAGTATAAAAGAGGGGACCCAAACCCCAGACTTTTAGATCACTTTTGGGAAACAAGAAGAACCTTTGCTGAGGAGAGGAACCAGAGAAACTGAGGAGGAGACTATCCCTAAGCTGAGTGCTGTTTGGGGGATTGGCCTGCAGTGGTTGCCTGACTGCCAAAGAAAGGAGAAAGGACTTGGTGCTACTTTCAATTCAACTTGTAAAGGATCTCCAAGGGCTTGAGATAGAGCGTGCCTCCTGCTGACCTCTCAGGGACAACAGACTTCACCCACCAGCTCCCCAAGAGTTCTTTTGAAGTGCCTGCTGTTGTGTTGGGCCTTCTGAGGGACTGCGTGTCGCAAGGAGCTGGAAGCGCGACTCACGAAGAAGAAGCGTGACGCCGCCGCAGCCGCTGTCATCGCATCAGTGAAGAAGGGTGTCGCCGCTGTCGCTTCGCCTCACAGAAGCGCCTCGCATCGCCGGAGAAGAGTGTCGCCGTCGCATCAGACGCTGTTGCATCATCGGAGAAGCACGTCGCCGCCGCTGTCGTCGCATCACTGAAGAAGGGTGTCACCGCTGCCGCTGTCGCATCGCTGAAGCGTCTCGCATCACCGGAGAAGAGTGTCGCCGTCACATCAGACGCCATCGCATCACCAGAGAAGCGTGTCGCAGGGCCTGTTGCGGCTCAGAAGAATCGTTGAGTCGCCGCACGGCCGTCGGGCGTGCACGCATCGTGTCGCATCAAGAAGAAGACGCCATTTTTGTTTCATTGCACCGGATCTTCATCGCATCACGGCGCTGCTGGTCGCATCTCCACGGAAGCGCAGTAAGAAACCGACGCATCACCTCCCCACACGGAGAAGAACCAACGCATCCCCTACGCAGCAGTAGGGACCCGACGCATCACCGTTCTTGCGTGTAAGGAACCGACGCATCACCTTCCCTGCAACACTTTCGCTGTATAGCGTTACGCATCCAAAGGTACATTGAACTCAAAGTGTCGCATTTACCATCTAAAGAGAACTAAGCTAATTCTACCATTTTCAACTTGTGTGGTGTCCATCTGTAGTGTTGTCACTGGGTTACTGTATGTGTTCACAAATGCTTTACACACTGCCTCTGAGATAAGCCTGTCTGCCCGTGCCAAGCTACCAAGGGGGTGAGCAGGGGTTATTTTAGGAGTGTACCCCCTTACCCTGACTAGACGCAAGGGTCCCTATTTGGTCAAAGGTACCTACCTCTGCCAACTAGAGACCCCCAAATCTAACATTGGTGGTCAGCGGTGAGGATTCTGGACTTGCATTTGTGACTTATATACAGTGATTGGTGAACACTACTAGTAAGTGCAGACCAAACGCGACCACATACTTTTGGTAGATTGTTTTTCCTGGGATTTTCTATTTTTGCCAAGAACTGCTAATTTTAACCACAATGGATAAAGCAGCATCCATAGCATCTGTTGATTTTGATTGGGAAGAGGAGAAACTAGAATGCTACAATGTAAGACAGCTAAAGCACTTCTGCAGGAAATTTAAAGTTGCTATGACCGGTCTCACCAAGAAGGATGAGTTCCAAAAGGCGCTGAGGGCCTTAGTCGAAGCTAGGAATACCCCTGAGAATGAGGAGGGGGCTGAGAATGCAGATGAGCAGCTGGATGGGCCATTGGGTCCAGGGGGGATGAGAGCAACTTCCCCAGTAGGTAGTAGTGTTTCTGCCAAGGGCTTGTCCCCAGAGGAGTTGGAGAACAGGGAGAAAAGTAGGATGCACGAATTGGAGCTGGCCAAGCTCAAATTGGGTGGGCAGTTGGAGTTGGAGAATAGGAAATTGGCCCTAGAGGAAAAAAGGATGCAGTTGGATCATGAGAGGAATTTGAGGGAGTTGGAGTTGAAAGCTAGGAGCTTAGAGATTACTCCCTCTGGTGGCAGCACAACATCAATGCCTGTTTAAGCAAGGGTGTACATACCTAAGGATGTGGTTAGAGAGTTTTACAAGAATGATGACATTGGGCAGTGGTTCAAGGCCTATGAGGTAGCCATGTCCTCCCACTGGGTCCCTGAGAAGGATTGGGGAGCGGGGTTGTGGGGACGGTTCCTTAGTGAGGGGAGGGATACATTGATAGACTTGCCCTCTGAAGTCCATAATTCTTACAGCCACATGAAAGATGCATTGATGTCCAGGTATGGGTTGACTCCTGAATTGTATAGACAGAGGTTTAGAAATTGCAAGAAGATGGAGTCAAGCACATGGGTAGAATACGTAACTTTCTTTTGCAGAGCATTGGATGGCTGGGTGAAGGGTAGCAAAGTGAATGATTTTGAGGGGCTCTTTGATTTAATTGCATGGGAGCACTTGTCAAGTAATTGTTTTCCAGAGCTACGCCAGCACCTTATTGATAGCAGGCTGACTAACACTAGGAAGCTTGCTGAGGAGGCGGACCGCTGGGTGAGTACCCGGGTCCACAAGGGTCACGTGGGAGACTCCACCAAGAGTGGGCAGGGTCCCCAGCAGAAGAGTGGGGGGGACAAGGGTAAACAGAGGGAGTTCCAGAAAGGGCCCCAAAGTAATCCCCAAGGGAACCAAGGGAAGGGTTCCCAGCCTCCCCCTGAGAAGAAGCCCGGGGCCCCGACAGGTAGGCCTGTTCACAGGGGACCCCTGAGGTGCTTCAAGTGTGGTGAAGTGGGCCATAAGTCTGTTGATCCCCAGTGCCCACAGTTTGGAAAGACAGCACCCACGGGTGCTCCACCCCGGCAGATGGCGAGTGTAGCCCTGGGGGAGGAGATGGGTGCCCAAGGTGGGTGGGGTCCCACAGAGATGTCCCTTGTCTCTTTAGGAGACTATGAGGTGGTCCCCAGGACCCAACTGCCTGATAACACTAAAAAGTACAGGCAGTGGGTGACCATCAATGGCCATAGAGTGGAGGCTCTTCGAGAAACAGGAGCCATTGTGACAGCTGTCAAGTGTCACCTGGTGTCTGAAGAGCAGGTTGTCCCCAATGCATTTTACCCAGTTGTTGCCACTGACAACACAGATAGCCACTGCAAGGTGGCTCAGGTACCCTTTGAGTGGGGGGGGGGTCTCTGGTACTCTTCAAGTAGCTGTGAGGCCAGCCATGCCTGTTGACTATTTGTTGGGGAACGATTTGGAGAGCTCACCTTGGGCTAAGGTGGAGCGAAGTGCTCATTTGGAGATGTTGGGTCTGCCTGACTGGGCGTGTGTGACCACATGGTCCATGGCAGCCAGTAAGGGTGTTCAAGAGGACCTGGAGCCTGAGAGGGGGGCCCAGGTGCCTGCCTTAAAGAGAAGAGGCCGGGGGTGCGGGAAACCGGCCCCCGAAGTTCCCATGGTCCAGGAGGAGGTAGACCCTGAGGGGGATGCCCTGGAGCCTACAGGGGAACAGGTAGCAGAACTGGGGGATCTGCCTGAGCTGACCCATTGGCAGCAGGAAGGAGGACCCTCCAGGGAAGAGTTCTGCGCGGAGCAGAAGAAGTACCCTTCTCTTGTGGGTTTGCGGCAGCAGGCTGCAGACCAGGCAGCAGGTGATCAGTCTGGATCACATTGGATCTATTGGGAGAATGATCTCCTGTATACTGAGCCTAAGGTTGCTGAGTCTGGGTCAGCCCGTGTGCTGGTGGTACCCCAGCGCTTCAGAGCCTTCCTACTGGGGCTGGCTCATGATGTGCCGTTAGAAGGACATTTGGGGCAGGACAAGACCTTTGAGAGGCTTGTCACCCACTTTTATTGCCCCCAAATGCGCAAGAGTTCAGACACTCATTGCAGGACCTGTCAGACTTGCCAGGCAAGTGGAAAGAGTGGGAGGAAGCAGAAGGCTCCTCTCCAGCCATTCCCTGTGGTCAGCACCCCCTTTGAACGGGTGGGTATTGACATTGTAGGGCCACTGGACCCCAAGACAGCCATGGGCAACAGGTTCATCCTGGTCTTGGTGAACCATGCCACCCAGTACCCGGAAGCCATCCCTCTCAGGACAGTGACGGCCCCCGTGGTGGGACGGGCACTGATGGGAATTTTCTCCTGAGTGGGGTTCCCTAGAGAGGTGGTGTCTGACCGAGGTACAAACTTCATTTCCAAGTATATGAAGTCCCTGTGGCAGGAGTGTGGGGTAACTTATAAGTTCACCACTCCTTACCACCCCCAAGGAAATGGGTTGGTTGAGAGATTCAACCGGACCCTAAAAGGCATGATTATGGGTCTTGAGGAACCTATGAGGCGTAAGTGGGACGTCCTCTTACCATGCCAGCTCTTTGCATACCGTGAGGTGCCACAGAAATCTCTAGGGTTCAGCCCCTTTGAGCTTCTCTATGGTCACCCAGTGAGAGGACCTCTGAGTCTGGTCAAGGAAGGCTGGGAGCAATCTCCCAGGAAACCTCCTCAGGATGTATATAGCTACATGCTGGCCTTCAGGAACCAGACTAGGCGTTTCAGGCAACTCGCTCAGGCGAATCTGGAAGCCAGCCAGGAGGAGATGAAGCGGTGGTACGACCAGAATGCCACTCTGGTAGAGCTTCAGCCTGGTCAGAAAGTGTGGGTCATGGCCCCAGTGGAGCCTTGTGCGCTCCAGGATAAGTGGACCGGATCATTTGAGGTGGTGGAGCGCAAAAGTCCTTTTACCTACTTGGTGGACTTGCGGTCTCCCAGGAACTCCTTGGGGGTCCTGCATGTCAACCGCCTGAAGCCCCACTTGGAGAGGTCCGAAGTGGGCATGCTCTTAGCGACAGATGCTGGAATGGAGGAGGAGACTGAGCCTCTTCCTGACCTCCTGTCTGCGACAGAGCGAGATGGGTCAGTGGATGGTGTGAACCTCTCTTCCACCCTGACCCCTGAGCAACAGAATGACTGTCACCAGTTGCTGGGACAGTTTTCTGATCTGTTCTCCCTGATTCTCAGTGTCACTGATTGGTGTGTCCATGATGTGGACACTGGAGATAGTCCTCCTGTGAAGCACAAAACTTACAGGGTGACTGACAGGCTGAGAGCTTGCATCAAGGAGGAGGTCTCCAAGATGCTGGCGTTAGGGTTGATTGAGTCCTCTCACAGCCCTTGGGCCAGCCCAGTGGTCTTGGTCCCAAAGGCTGCTGCACCGGGTGCCACGCCAGAACTCTGGTTCTGTGTGGACTACCGAGGACTCAATTCAGTCACGAGGACTGACGCGCACCCCATCCCCAGAGCTGATGAGCTCATCGATCGGTTAGGGGCTGCCCGGTACCTCAGCACGTTTGATCTAACGTCTGGGTACTGGCAGATCGCCTTGACTGATGGGGCAAGAGAGAGGTCAGCATTCTCCACACCAGATGGGCACTACCAGTTCCAGGTTATGCCCTTTGGGAGGAAGAATGCCCCTGCCACCTTTCAGAGGTTGGTCAACCAGGTGTTGGCTGGACTGGAAGAGTTCAGTGCCGCCTACCTGGATGACATTGCAGTGTTCAGCGCCAGTTGGGAAGAACATCTGCACCACTTCTGGGAAGTGTTGATGGCGCTGCGGAGAGCAGGCCTCACGATCAAGGCGAGTAAGTGCCAGATCGGGCAGGGTTCCGTGGTGTACTTGGGACACCAGGTTGGGAGCGGCCAGGTGGCGCCCCTACAGCCCAAGATTGAGACCATCCTGGCTTGGGAGCCCCCCAAAGACCCAGACAGAGGTGAGAGCTTTTTTAGGACTCACGGGGTATTACAGGAGGTTTGTCAAGGGGTATGGCAGCATCGTTGCACCCTTGACAGAGCTGACTTCCAGGAAGCAGCCCAAGAAAGTGATTTGGACTGACACCTGTCAGAAAGCTTTTGAGCCCCTTAAAACTGCCATGTGCACGGCGCCCGTGCTCCTGGCACCCAACTTCTCAAAAGAGTTTATCGTTCAGACAGACGCTTCAGAGCATGGTGTGGGGGTTGTTTTGTCACAGATAAATGAGGAGGGCCTAAATCAACCTGTAGCCTTCATCAGTAGGAGGTTACTTCCACGGGAACAGAGGTGGAGTGCGATTGAGCTTGAGGCATTTGCTGTGGTCTGGGCACTGAAGAAGCTGAGACCATACCTGTTTGGGACTCACTTCCGGGTTCAGACAGACCACAGGCCCCTCAGATGGTTGATGCAGATGAGGGGTGAGAATCCAAAGCTGTTGAGGTGGTCCATTTCCCTACAGGGGATGGATTTCACGGTGGAACACCGCCCTGGTACAGAGCACGCCAATGCCGATGGTCTGTCCAGATTTTTCCGCCTTAGTGAAGAGAACTCCCAGGAGGTAGGGTAGTTCTCCCCACATTTCAGCTGGAGGGGACACGTGTTAGACCTGGCACTGTTGGCGTGGGTCTCCCTTCCATTTTTCGCTGTTGCCTCATGTGTTTTTGCTGGTTATAGATGCTTTGGGCACTGTGCCACTGCTATTCAGTGCCACAGTGCAAGTGCTCCCTATGGCAAATTGATGTATGGATTAGTGATTCCATGATTGGTTGGTTTGGTTTACTTGTCAGACCCTAGTACAGTGCACTGAGTGTGCCCAGGGCTTGTAAACCAAATGCTGCTAGTGGGCTTGCAGCACTGGTTGTGCCACCCACAGAAGCAGCCTGTAAAAGTGTGTCTCAGGTCTGCCATCGCATAGCCTGGGTGCAGTCTGGTACTGCCATGTTGACTGGGCAAGTACACCCACTTGCCAGTCCCTAAACCTTCCCTTTTCTGCATATTAGTCACCCCTATGGTAGGCCCAAGGGCAGGGTGCAATGTAGGTAAAGGTAGGACATGCCCTGATGTGTGTGGCATGTCCTAATAGTGAATTACAGCCATTTTTGTTTTTCACTATTGCAAGGCTACCTGTTCCCCATAGGCCAGAATGGGCAGTTTGATTATTACATCTTATAATCCTAGCTGACCCAGGGAACTAGGTAGAAATTCGAGTTTAGTATGCCTGAACTCAGAATGATAAAATACATCTTTTAGTGAAGTTGGTTTTAACATTCTGTGTTTGAAAATACCACTTTTAGAAAGTAGGTATTTTCTTGCCTAACTATCCAAGCCTGCCTCTGCTAGGTTGTGTATTCCTTGTCTGGAGTTTGAGTGACAGGTGCTGTGGGATTCCAGGAGACAGGGTGAGTCAGCACAGGGCTGAATAGAGAGATCTGCATGTAGATGGGTGGGAGGAGTTGCACCTGGGACCTGAATAGGGCTGTGCCTTCGCTCCACAATGCTGGCTCCACCTCCTGTGGTGCGTCTGAGGTCCCTGGCCTACACTGTGAAAGGAAAGAAGGAGTCTTGTCAACAAAGTGCTCCAGGACTGACCAGAACTGGTTTGGAGTAGGCAAAGGCCTCTCTGCCTTCAGAGAACAAAGGGAAAATGAGTATAACAGAGGGGACCCAAACCCCAGACTTTTAGATCACTTTTGGGAAACAAGAAGAACCTTTGCTGAGGAGAGGAACCAGAGAAACTGAGGAGGAGACTATCCCTAAGCTGAGTGCTGTTTGGGGGATTGGCCTGCAGTGGTTGCCTGACTGCCAAAGAAAGGAGAAAGGACTTGGTGCTACTTTCAATTCAACTTGTAAAGGATCTCCAAGGGCTTGAGATAAAGCTTGCCTCCTGCTGAAGTCTCAGGGACAACAGACTTCACCCACCAGCTCCCCAAGAGTTCTTTTGAAGTGCCTGCTGTTGTGTTGGGCCTTCTGAGGGACTTCGTGTCGCAAGGAGCTGGAAGCGCGTCTCACGAAGAAGAAGCGTGATGCCGCCGCAGCCGCTGTCGTCGCATCACTGAAGAAGGGTGTCGCTGCTGCCGCTGTCGCTTCGCAGAAGCGCCTCGCTTCGCCGGAGAAGAGTGTTGCCGTCGCATCAGACGCCGTCGCATCATCGGAGAAGCGCGTCGCCGCTGCAGCCGCTGTCGTCGCATCACTGAAGAAGGGTGTCGCCGCTTCCGCTGTCGCATTGCAACGCCGAAGCGCCTCGCATCACCGGAGAAGAGTGTCGCCGTCGCATCAGACGCTGTTGCATCACCAGAGAAGCGTGTCGCAGGGCCTGTCGCAGCTCAGAAGAATCGTTGAGTCGCCGCATAGTCGTCGGGCGTGCACGCATCGTGTCGCATCAAGAAGAAGACGCCATTTTTGTTTCATTGCACCGGTTCTTCATCGCATCACAGCGCTGCTGGTCGCATCGCCACGGAAGCGCAGTAAGAAACCGACGCATCACCTCCCCACGAGGAGAAGAACCAATGCATCCCCTATGCAGCAGTAGGGACCCGACGCATCACCGTTCTTGCGTGTAAGGAACCGACGCATCACCTTCCCTGCAACACTTTCATTGTATAGCGTTCCGCATCCAAAGGTACATTGAACTCAAAGTGTCGCATTTACCATCTAAAGAGAACTAAGCTAATTCTACCATTTTTAAGTACAGTATTGTGGATTTTTGTCGTTTGTGGTCTTGTGTTAAGTCTATATAAAAATACTTATTTTTATACTACAACTTGTGTGGTGTCCATCTGTAGTGTTGTCACTGGGTTACTGTATGTGTTCACAAATGCTTTACACACTGCCTCTGAGATAAGCCTGTCTGCCCGTGCCAAGCTACCAAGGGGGTGAGCAGGGGTTATTTTAGGAGTGTACCCCCTTACCCTGACTAGACGCAAGGGTCCCTATTTGGTCAAAGGTACCTACCTCTGCCAACTAAAGACCCCTAAATCTAACAATACATAAATACAATGACTACTAATTATTGATCAGATGTGGCCCGCATTTTAGACAATGGAATAGATAAAGTTTAGTAGCTTCACAAAGAGTAATGCGTATTTGTAAGAAGTTGGGGGGCATATTAGCAACAACAGGCGAAAATTATCGCTAACCGCGCTTAGCGCGCATTTTCTTAACGCCGCCTATCGCTGGATATTATCACGGAGATAACATGCTATTAGCAAGGTTTATCTCCAATGCGATAAAATATCCAGCGATAGCGGCGAAATGCATGAATATCGCTGGAAATCCAGCGATATTCACGCATTAACGCCATGGTGGACTTAGGCTGACAATCCACCTCCTATTCTACAAACAGGTAAGTCATGTTTTTAGCAGGTGTAAAATTCTAGAGATATTCGCGCTTAGCGCGAATTTTTTTTATCGCTTCGCCTGCGTTGCTAATAGGGAGAAGTTGTGTTAGCGACTGTTTTCAGTCGCTTTTAGTTGGGAACGCCTACCTTGCATGTCATTAGCGATATTTATCGCTGGCATGCAAGGCGATGGGAAAACGGGCCGCTATCGCCAGAAAGCTGTCGCTAACGCCTGTTAGCGACAACTTGCTGATAGGGCGATAAAAAAATCGCCGCTTTAGCTGCAAAAAGTGCCGCTAAAGCGGTGATAAGGCCCTTGCTAATATGCCCCTGGGTTACTGGTTGAGGCGGTGGAACCCTTCTCAAGCAGCAACGACAATTTTTTCAGGGTGAAATCACAAGCAAACCCTAAGTTAACCTGTGCTCAATTCTTGCTTAGCACAGAGCAGTCAGGCTTGACTCAGAGGCAATGTGTAAAGTATTTGTGCCATACTTCACAGTAACACAGCGAATCGGCACCACAAAAGGATCCCACATCAGTTTAGAAAAATAGAGTCATTTCTATTAACCAAAACAACAAAACTCCAATCAGTAGAAAAAGAGATATTCAATGTTATAGACTTTAGTAAAAATAGCGCCAAGAAGCGCAAAGCACCACCTGTGCATAGCTGGTTGCGCTGGACCAGGAAATCGTCACAATTTCAGGCTGACCGTGACGGAGAGCGAGCCGACTACAGGGACCCTGCTAGGCCCGTGAGAAAATAATTCCTTAAATCCTGGTTTGCGGAGTGATGCAAGGATTCATGTTGAAGATGCGTTGTGCAGCCGAAGGGATGCAGTGGTTCTGAGATGCAGTGAGGCACAGTGCGAGGTCCTGCATGGTCATCAAAGATCCCATTGATGAGGCCTTGTGATGCAAAGTACGACATTGAGGATGCATTGTGCAGTCGGGTTGATGTGTCGGTTCAGAGAAGCTGCAAGGCTGGGATGTGGAGTCCGGCAGCATCGTCGTTGAGGCTATGGTCGGCGTGCAATGCAAGGGCCTGCGGCGATACAAAAGCGGCTGAGAAGGCGAGGCAGGTCTTTGTGATGGGTCGGATCAATCAAGCTGCAGTCATGCGTCGGTTCTGCTCAAGTTTGCGCTGCACAGCAGAGGAGATGCATCTGTTCCGCTGAGACCACAGAGTCTGGCAGAACACCTTAGGCCCACTTTAAAGGGTCTAGGACTGTGGTGGCACAACTTGGCCCAGTAGACTGACAGATTGCAGAGTCCAGGTGCTGGGTTCTCAGTTCTAGGAGCTTCCTGTCTCTGAGGCTCAAATCAGGAAGCAGACCAACTAGCCCTTGGAGTTACTCTGGGATCTTGGGTTCAGCAGATGCAGGTCCAGTCCTTCTCACCCAGGCAAGAGGGCAACAGGCAGCTGGTCAGCACTTAGGGTGACAAATGCAAAAAATAACAAATTGTTTTTGCTTTTGTCGCCCTAAGAGGGAAGGGTAGGCCCAGATGTGGGTCCAGTGCTCACTGTGCCACTGGATTCAAGCTAGCCTGTCTGATGGAGAGGTGATACCCCAAAATCGGTCCCAGGATGCTTGTATCCAATCAAGGGAGGACCAGGCTTGGCAGTTCAGGCTAGACTGTTCCCATGAGGAGCAGGGTCAAGACTGATTTGCATATGGCTGGATCCTAACTGTGGTGGCGTGGTGTGCAAAAAAATGATGGATTAAACCCATATCTGTGACTGGGGGTGAATGTTTGCATTGTTCAGCATTCCATCCATCATCTGTTCTTTTTGCTTTTGTCACCCTAAGTGGGAAGGGTATGCTCAGACATAGGTCCCGTGCTCACTGTGCCACTGGAATCAAGCCAGCCTGGCTGATGAGAGGTGATACCCTGAAACTGTTTTGTAATGCTTAATTTCATTCCTGGTACGATGTATCTTGTTTGCATTGTTCAGCAGTCTGTCCATCATCTGTTCTTTTAACTTTTTGAAAGTGGCATTTTTCAAATTGTAATTTAAAGTACGATGTTACCATTAAAAAGTTTTTTCATTACAATTCCAAAGACACCAAACATGAACTGGTTACCTAGTCTCATTTGGAAATTACAGCTTATTAATTGTAATAAGATAACTCCAATATTATTCTATGGGAGAGGTGAGCCTTGCAGTAGTGAAAAATGAATTTGACAGTTTTTCACTTCCAGCACATGTAAAATTTAAAAGTGTCCAATGTTTAAATTACGCATTCCGTGAAAAACAGAATCCAGGCAAAAACTCAGTCAGCTACTATACTGCACCCACAAATGCTTTGATAAAGCAACTTTACATGCTAAAAAGCATATAACCAATCCACAAAAGTGAACTGTGAAAATAAAAAATATCAGGCAATGAGAGAGGTGATGATTTTGGGGTCCCCCCTAACCTAGGGGGAGGACCAAGCAGATGCCTTGAACACAAAGAGCATATCATGCTGAACGATTCAGTGGTGGTCCCATCCTCTTAGGACCACCCCAAGCACAGTTATGGGCAAAAATACAATCCCAATCAAAGGCCCTGCAAAGCATTATGGGACGAGATTAGTAGTGGGAAGTGAATATTATAGTATCCAATATCAAAATAATTCTACAAAGAGCTGCAGTTCAACTAGTCGTTACTAGGTGTCCCTCACGAGTCAAATGCAAAAGCATTGAAATTATTACATCAAGCTGCAGTTCAACAAGTCGTTGCTAGGTGTCCCTCAAGTCAAATGCTTTTGCATTTGACTCATGAGGACACCTAGTAACGACTAGTGGGAACTGCAGCTTCATGAAAGGGTTTCAATGCTTTTGCATTGACTCGTGAAGACATCTAATAGCGACTAGTGGAACTGCAGCTTGATGTAATAATTTCAATGCTTTTGCATTTGACTCGTGAGGGACACCTAGTAACGACTAGTTGAACTGCAGCTCTTTGTAGAATTATTTTGATATTTGATACTATAACATTCACTGCCCACTGCTAATCTCGTTCCATAATGCTTTGCAGGGCCTTTGGTTGGGATTGTATTTTTGCCCATAACTGTGCTTGGGATGGTCCTAAGAGGATGGGACCACCACTGAATCGTTCAGCAAGATGTGCTCTTTGTTTTAAAGGCATCTGCTTGGTTCTCTCAGTAGGTTAGGGAGGACTCCAAAATCATCACCTCTCTCACTGATTGCTAAATATTCATTTTCACTTTTGTGAAATGACTATATGCGTTTTAGCATGTAAAGACAGAAATACTTGTTATTTTGCCAAAAGTATATAAGGTTTCTGTTTTATTAATTGCGAGTCCGACGGAGCGGAATTCACAGAGTTTTTGTTCAACTTTGTAGTATTCCACAAATTACGCCCACTCCTACTTATATGTATTAAAATGGAAGGTTTGCACCTAGCAAAATGGTTAGTATGGCAGTTTAAAAACTGCACTTACAGGCTGCAAAAGCAGGCCTGAGACATGTTTAAAGGGGCTACTTAAGTGGGTGGCACAATCAGTAATGTAGGCCCTCTAGTGGAACACAAAACAAGGACAACCCTATATGCCCGCAGAAACCAGGGTCAATATGTATTACATAAACATTTGACCCGTGGGACTCATTCCAAATCTTGACAATTCAGAGAAATACATCTAATGCAACATAGAATTTGATGGAAATGGCCCCCTCTACAAGGTCACCCAAATTTGTTTTGCCTTTCTCCTCCCCTTTTTTGTTGAATTTGTTTTGATGAATTTAGGACTCTGTGTCCATTACCACTCCAAAACTTTGCTAAAGTGCTTGTGCTCTCCTTAAAATGTGGCAAAATTGGCTTATCCATTTTTGGCATATTTAATTCACTTATAAGTCTCTAGTAATGTGCACTACCTGTGCCCAGGGCCTGTTAATTAAATGTTACTAGTGGGCCTGCAGCACTGATTGTGCCACCCACTTACGTAGCCCTGTCTCAAGCCTGCCATTGCCCAGTTTGTGTGGGCAGTTTAAACTGCCATGTCGACCTGGCCAGTTAAACTTCGTGCCAGGCCAAAACCTTCCTTTTTAATTTATATAAGTCACACCTAGGGTAGGCCATTGACAGTCCAGAGGGCAGGGTGCAATGTATTCAAAAAGCAAGACATGTACTTTTTAGTTTTACATGTCCTGTAGTGAAAAACTCTTACATTTGTTTTTCACAACTGCAAGACCAATATTTCCCATTGGGATAACAATATTACATGTTATAAGCATCATTTCCAAGTCGGAATTTATAACTGGTTCATGTTTGGTGTTTCTGGAATCCTAATTTAAAATCCTAACTTTTAGTTAAGTCGGATTTTAAACTACAATTTAAAAATGCCACATTTAGAACAGAATTTGTGCTCATGGATGGAATGCACACACAGAGTTGCACGCCGTAACAATGAAAAATTTGAAAATAACGTGATCAACATGTACCTTTGTTAAACTGGAGTGCATTCTACCACTCTCTTGCACATTTAGAACATGGGCATTTTCTTGCCTTAGGCTTTCCGTGCATGCGGCCGTCTCTGATCACATGCCTGGGGTGGGTGGCAGATGGGTTTAGTGTACTCCACCTAGAAAGCCACACACAATGGAAGCTTATGTGTGACCTGATGGGCCCTCCTGACAAGATGGGAGGGAGGAGCTGGATACAGCCTTGCTTATACCTGAATAGGCTGTGTCCTGTTCACATGCAAAGAGTTACATACACCCCTGTAGTGAGTCTCCAGCCAGGGCAGGAAGGGTGGACATCTGTGCACTTCAAAGGTATCTTTTTGAATTGTCCACGCTTCAAAGGATCCACCAGGTATAGGAACTGGACCTCAGACGCCACCACTTCAGTACACTTCTGGACCTGCGGATACTTTGCCAGGAAGAAGGATTGCTGTGCTGCTGAAAGAACTGCCACTCTGCTAGACTGTCACTGTGTTGGGCTCTTGCTTTGCTGTGCTGACCTGCTGCCTGCTGCCCTCTTGCTTGGGTGAGAAGGACTGGACCTATATCTCTGGGCCCAGACCCAGAGTGGATCCAAGGGCTTGTTGGCTGGCCTCCTGATCTGAGGCCTCAAGGACATAAATGGCTTCCAATAACCTTGCATCTGCACCTGGACTCGGCCAGCTGTGAGTCTACCCTGCCAAGTGGTACCACCACAGTCCTGGGCCCTTGGAAGTGGGACTAAGGTGCTTACCAGCAGAACCAACGCATCCTCTCTGCTGAGCAGTGGATCCTCCGGCCAAACCAATGCATCTCTTCAGCTGAGCGGAGCAACCACAATCAGAACTGATGCATCTCTACTGTCGCATGGATTGGGCCAGACACAGAAGGTCCACAGCACCCTTTGCATCTTCGGAACTGAAGCAGCACCGACTGCATGACACTTCTCTAGCCCAGGTCCTCGCATCCCTCGTCGACGGCAGCTCGTCGATGACGCTGGCTTATGCATCGCAGCTCATCGGAAACGATGCAACACCCCAGCTGCGTGCCACTTCCTCGATACCCAGACTACGCATTGCATGCACCCGTCAATGAGATCCTTGATGATGTGCAGGACTTTGCACCGCATTCTCACCGCATCTCGGAACCGATGCATTGTTTTGACTGCGAAATTCTTCTTGTCTTGGAACCACACAAAGCTCTGCAACCAATATTTAACATATTTTGCTCAACAGGCCTAACCTGGTCACTGTAGCTGGCCCATGCTTCATAGCAGTCTGCCTGAACATGTGACCTGTCCGGTGCAACCAAATCTTCTATGTTGGGGCTCATTAATATTCATAAGGTTTGTCGATTGTCGACCAACCACGAATCGCTTCTTAAAGAATAGAGGCTAAATAACCGCTTTGCACATTAGTGATAGTGATAACCAAATAGCGATTCACAACCATCACTATTTGGTATTCGCTATCAGTATTATTTGTACATCTAGCCCTTTGTATTACTCTTTTGATGCAAAATTACCACAAATTACGTGATTATGCCCGCTCGTGTAATTTTAAGTCAATTTTGTATTAAAATCCCACTGCAGAGTACAGGAACAACAAATTAAGAGAGCATGAGCACATGCTGGTTGCTACTTTTCATGTTCTGTTGCATTTAGTGCTCTTTTCGTACCACAAAATGCATTCTCACATCCAATTTGGATGCCAGGATGCATTTTATGCTAAGAAAATCGTGCTAAATACTGGGTTACATTCCTAGCATAATTCTACGTAATTTTGCATAATGTTGTTGTAATTTTGCATAATAGCGCAACAGCAAATTATGTGAGTTCCTCCAACCACTAATTAAAAGCACACTCAAAACTCATGGGTGTACCATAGGCATTTCTCTTTTTAGTCCTCCCTCAGTTTAATGATCCCTGTAGCAAATTAGATTATTCTTTGGGGGTAGGTGACTACCCATCTGAAGGAAAAATCACATTCCTTGTCAGGGTGAACCCTCAAAGTCACAAAACTTTGCTGAGTTCAGCCCCCATTAGTTATGGCAGCAAGGGAAACAGACTAAGGGGTCGATTCCGATTCGGGCCGGAAAAAGCACCGACCGACTCGGAGCCGGAAAAATTACCGACCGACACGTACCAGTGGCGCCCGACACGCCAAGTACGATGCAAGCCGCGATAAATCCGACCGACACGTAAGGAAACCAAGCCGACCGACCGAGCCGCACGGAAAATAGCAATCCGGCCGGAAAAACACGCGAATCCAACCGACCGACACGCACCCGGAACAAATCCGACCGAAACGTACCCGCCAACTCCAAACCGCAAAGTACGATGCAAGGCGCGAAAAACACGACCGAGTCGGACGGAGGACAAGCCGTACGACCGACACGCATACAAAACCGAGCCGAAGCAATACAATACACCGCGACCGACGCGTACGCAGCATAGAAAACTGCACAAACACAGCGTGAACGAAACGGAAAACACCGTACGAGACCAATGCAGGGTCCGACTCGGTCACAAGAACGTTTCCAACATACACAAACAACACAAAGGAAAAATCACCCAAAAAAAGGCCAAACAAGCAATTACCAAGCCAATAAATACTGGGGGGGTGGGGACAGAGAACAAAGACACACCCACAACTCCACCTATATAAAGGACACAAATCACTACCATGAGCCTTTGCAAATGCCATTCCACTGCCAGCACCCAAGAGAAAGCAACCACACACCCACAGCTCATCCCTCACACAAGCCACACACCATCAGCACACCAACAAATACCTACCTCACATACACCCAGCAAAACACACACTCACACACCCTCACCTGCACACCAACACACACATCACCCACCATCACCACCCATCACCATGCCCCCCAAGAAGAATCCCAAGTTCCTAGATAGTGAATTGGAAGTCATGGTAGACGAGATCCTCAGGGTGGAGCCACAGCTGTTTGGCACTCTGGTCCAACAGACCCCCATGTCGCAGAAAACCAAGATGTGGGAGAGGATCATCAACAGGGTGAACGCCCAATCACCATGTCGGCGCACAAAGACGGACATCCAGAACAGGTGGTATGACGTGCGCAGGAGGGTACGGGACATGCTGAAGAAAGACTACATCAACAGCCAACACACCGGCAGTGGCCCTCCTGCCAAGCCAATATACCTCAGGCCCTGGGAGGAGAAGGTGCGGGCCATCCTTCCGCCAGTGAGCGTATATGGACTAGAGGACATCCCAGAGCCTGGTGAGTACACAACAAATGTACACAATAAACTGCCACAAAACACACACATCACTGTCAAGGGAGAGTCAAACCATGCTCTCATAGCAATTACACAGCAACTAGAACAGAATCATCCCAAAATGTGTATGTCAGTCAGATAAACACAACACATGCCATCAAAAAAGTCACATCCAACTGTGCCAACACATGTACAAACACAACCACAACTACAGCTAGGCAGTGGCACAAATAGAACCAACAAACACATCCACACATGTAGCCACCACAACAACACCAACACACAGTGAAGACCACTCAAAGGAAGGAATTCTGTGTATGCTGGCCAAGTCAGTGTAGCCAATAGCATCATGGGAGTTGCAGTCACACATATTGCCCGCCCCAAAACTGTCCCATCAACACCACCATGAACCATGCGCACATCACAGGGAGTGGAGAAGGACTCACAAGATGGCTGACACTGGCTACTGCTGTGGGGAGCACAAGGCCCTGCTGCCAACTGTGCACCAACAAACAGCAGGACACCACTGACTGACATCCTGAGAGACAACTTCCACTCCCTGCAATGCAAGCACGTTCCATGGTGGGATATCTGGCTGGCTGGGTGGGAAGGGGGACTTGCAGCACTGACTATAGTCACCAGCACCTCCCCTCACACCCCCCAACACAAACTCCACAGTACCCACCTGGTAGAATGCAATGCCCTCCATCCTAACACAAGATCCCACAAAGCACCACCACCCTGGGTTATGTTGTGTGAAGCACAGGGACACTCTTGGGACTCTTAGCCAAACAACTGCCAGGACAACACTCCCAGCCATCCTGTCAGCACAGCCAGCCCACCCCACAGGGAAGCAGAGTCAAAGGAAGGAAGCATGGGCATGCTGGGAAGGGGGTGGAGGCAATAGCATGATGGGAGTCGTAGTCACAGACATTGCTCAGCCTCACAACTGGCCCATCAACACCACCCTGAACCGTGCTCACATCACAGGGAGTGGAGAAGGACTCACAAGATGGCTGACACTGGCTACTGCTGTGGGGAGCACAAGGCCCTGCTGCCAACTGTGCACCAACAAACAGCAGGACACCACTGACTGACATCCTGAGAGACAACTCACACTCCCTGCAATGCAAGCACGTTCCATGGTGGGATATCTGGCAGGCTGGGTGGGAAGGGGGACTTGCAGCACTGACTATAGTCACCAGCACCTCCCCTCACACCCTCCCCAACACAAACTCCACAGTACCCACCTGGTAGAATGCAATGCCCTCCATCCTAACACAAGATCCCACAAAGCACCACCACCCTGGGTTATGTTGTGTGAAGCACAGGGACACTCTTGGGACTCTTAGCCAAACAACTGCCAGGACAACACTCCCAGCCATCCTGTCAGCACAGCCAGCCCACCCCACAGGGAAGCAGAGTCAAAAGGAAGGAAGCATGGGCATGCTGGGAAGGGGGAGGAGGCAATAGCATGATGAGAGTCGTAGTCACAGACATTGCTCAGCCTCACAACTGGCCCATCAACACCACCCTGAACCGTGCTCACATCACAGGGAGTGGAGAAGGACTCACAAGATGGCTGACACTGGCTACTGCTGTGGGGAGCACAAGGCCCTGCTGGCAACTGTGCACCAACAAACAGCAGGACACCACTGACTGACATCCTGAGAGACAACTTCCACTCCCTGCAATGCAAGCACGTTCCATGGTGGGATATCTGGCTGGCTGGGTGGGAAGGAGGACTCACAGCACTGACCATAGTCACCAGCACCTCCCCTCACACCCTCCCCAACACAAACTCCACAGTACCCACCTGGTAGAATGCAATGCCCTCCATCCTAACACAAGATCCCACAAAGCACCACCACCCTGGGTTATGTTGTGTGAAGCACAGGGACACTCTTGGGACTCTTAGCCAAACAACTGCCAGGACAACACTCCCAGCCATCCTGTCAGCACAGCCAGCCCAACCCACAGGGAAGCAGAGTCAAAAGGAAGGAAGCATGGGCATGTTGGGAAGGGGGAGGAGGCAATAGGATGATGGGAGTCGTACTCACAGCCCTACATCCCCCACCACATGGCCCAGCAAGCTCACACTCACGCATGCACATCCCACAGAGAGTGGAAAGGCCCATCAAAGATGTCTGACACTGTTGCTGTGTCGTGGGGAGCACAAGGGCATGCTGGGTACTGCTCAGCAACCAACAGCAGGACACCACTGTCAGCCATCTTGCCATTGCCCTCACACCCACACCCACTGAACTCCACACAAAAGCAAGTAAGTATGGGAATGCTGGCAAGTGGGGTGGAGGCAATGGCATGATGGGAGTCGTAGTCACAGACATAGCTCACCCCCACAACTGTCCCATCAACACCACCCTGAACCATGCTCACATCACAGGGAGTGGAGAAGGACTCACAAGATGGCTGACACTGGCTACTGCTGTGGGGAGCACAAGGCCCTGCTGGCAACTGTGCACCAACAAACAGCAGGACACCACTGACTGACATCCTGAGAGACAACTTACACTCCCTGCAATGCAAGCACGTTCCATGGTGGGATAACTGACTGGCTGGCTGGGTGGGAAGGAGGACTCGCAGCACTGACCATAGTCACCAGCACCTCCCCTCACACCCTCCCCAACACAAACTCCACAGTACCCACCTGGTAGAATGCAATGCCCTCCATCCTAACACAAGATCCCACAAAGCACCACCACCCTGGGTTATGTTGTGTGAAGCACAGGGACACTCTTGGGACTCTTAGCCAAACAACTGCCAGGACAACACTCCCAGCCATCCTGTCAGCACAGCCAGCCCACCCCACAGGGAAGCAGAGTCAAAAGGAAGGAAGCATGGGCATGCTGGGAAGGGGGAGGAGGCAATAGCATGATGGGAGTCGTAGTCACAGACATTGCTCAGCCTCACAACTGGCCCATCAACACCACCCTGAACCGTGCTCACATCACAGGGAGTGGAGAAGGACTCACAAGATGGCTGACACTGGCTACTGCTGTGGGGAGCACAAGGCCCTGCTGGCAACTGTGCACCAACAAACAGCAGGACACCACTGACTGACATCCTGAGAGACAACTTCCACTCCCTGCAATGCAAGCACGTTCCATGGTGGGATATCTGGCTGGCTGGGTGGGAAGGAGGACTCACAGCACTGACCATAGTCACCAGCACCTCCCCTCACACCCTCCCCAACACAAACTCCACAGTACCCACCTGGTAGAATGCAATGCCCTCCATCCTAACACAAGATCCCACAAAGTACCACCACCCTGGGTTATGTTGTGTGAAGCACAGGGACACTCTTGGGACTCTTAGCCAAACAACTGCCAGGACAACACTCCCAGCCATCCTGTCAGCACAGCCAGCCCAACCCACAGGGAAGCAGAGTCAAAAGGAAGGAAGCATGGGCATGTTGGGAAGGGGGAGGAGGCAATAGCATGATGGGAGTCGTACTCACAGCCCTACATCCCCCACCACATGGCCCAGCAAGCTCACATTCACGCATGCACATCCCACAGAGAGTGGAAAGGCCCATCAAAGATGTCTGACACTGTTGCTGTGTCGTGGGGAGCACAAGGGCATGCTGGGTACTGCTCAGCAACCAACAGCAGGACACCACTGTCAGCCATCTTGCCATTGCCCTCACACCCACACCCACTGAACTCCACACAAAAGCAAGTAAGTATGGGAATGCTGGCAAGTGGGGTGGAGGCAATGGCATGATGGGAGTCGTAGTCACAGACATAGCTCACCCCCACAACTGTCCCATCAACACCACCCTGAACCATGCTCACATCACAGGGAGTGGAGAAGGACTCACAAGATGGCTGACACTGGCTACTGCTGTGGGGAGCACAAGGCCCTGCTGGCAACTGTGCACCAACAAACAGCAGGACACCACTGACTGACATCCTGAGAGACAACTTACACTCCCTGCAATGCAAGCACGTTCCATGGTGGGATAACTGACTGGCTGGCTGGGTGGGTGGGAAGGAGGTCTGGCTGTCAACCAAAGACAAGCAATGCAGACCATGTTCACACCCCAGAGAATACATAGAAATGCCCAAATAATGCAGGACAATGTGCCACACCAATATCAACCCCTGACTGTGACGACTTAGGACAATACAATGTACAGGCCCGCACCCCGAGGCACAGTCACAACTGTCAGGTGTGTCAACCACTGATGCCTGCAGAAACATGACATACATTGTTTGTGTCTCCCAAAAACAGGTGATGATGGGGACACAGCAGCAGACGCTGAGGAGTCCCAGTCCCAGGCTCAAGAGGATGCCGAGCTCACTGGCGTCGTACAGCCTCTTTCCTCCTCGGACGATGAACAACCTGGCACATCCGGTGCAAGTCAACATGCTGCACCAGCAGGACCACCAGCTGCAGCACCAGCAGGTCCACCAGCTGCACCCCCTGCACCCACCCCTCCAACGACTGTCACCACGAATACCATCCCTGCCGACATGGACAGAATAAGGAGCAACACCAGCGCAGTGACCCTGGACCAACCTGGGGCCATGGACACCACCACCACCACCAACCCCGAAGGTGGACCAGGGTTATCTGTGCGTGCAACTGCACACACTGCACATGTCAGCAGGGGTGGTGGGAGGGGTGGGAGACAGAGGTCGCTGCTTGCAGACGTTGCTGGTGTGCATGAAGACCCACAACTGGTACGCATAGCTGATGCGTACCAGTCCAGCACCGGAGAGCTCAGCCAGGTAGTGGGGCTCCTCAGAGACATCAAACAGCAGCAGGCTGCCCATCATGCCCGCTTGGACTCCCACATGTCCCACGTGGAGTCACACATGTCACGTGTGGACTCCCACATGTCCCGCGTGGAGTCCAAGTGGGATGTACTACATTAGATGACGGCGGTGCACAGGGACATTTTACAATGCCTCCGCCAGATGAACAGCAACCAGTCCACACCTCACTGTGTGCCAACAACATCTGGTACCGAACAAACTGCAACTGCCACAGGGAGGGAGGAGGACTCTGGCGGAGAGTCCCCTGCACCGCAGCAGCCTGCACTTGAGGGCCCCCCCCAAGAAGAGGGGTCGTCCGAGGAGGGGAAAGTGAGAGGCTGATGGCCAAGCGCAACTCCCAGGAAGCCTGAACCTGTTCTGGATTTTCGCCTTTGTGCACAGACTGTTCACCCTGTTGACGGCAACACTACTCCCACACATTGCATGGGGAGTACAAGTTGGAACAATGTGTCAGACAACTGTGGCCCCGATACTGGGGATCCTGTCTACCTGGACTTTCAATTCACCTAGGAACTTGGGATTGCAAGATTCATGTACAGCACAACCCATCCTATGCACTATTAACACAGATGTATCACAATAAACACACTAATACACCATACTTGCCTCTGTCGTGATTCCAACGTGGGTGCTGTTATGGGGATGATGAACTGCAAAATTACACTGTGTATGCGAACTGCAACAGCAAGGACAACACAGGCATGTGAGTACAGGCAACGTGACACATATGAGGGAGACACACCACCAGGGGTACACAACACATACACACCTAGGCCATCTGACTCATTGCCTACACTGATGTTGCCAGGGAAGACGGTGCAATGAACAGACACCACACCCATTCCCAGTTGTAGTCAAGTAGCCCACAGGTGCAGTAAGCAAATGGCAGTCAAATGTGTGACCACAGACAACGCACATCACTAAGTGAAGCACAGGTTTATTACACAGTAGCAACATGCCGTAACCACTACAGATGCAAGGTAACCCCACCTGGTAGCGGGCACACAGTCAACAACTGTAGACGGAAGGAAGTCCATGGGTGTGGCGCACATCACCTGTAGGGACACAACAGCTACCAGCCTGGATGTGCAATCACGTCGTCGGTGGACACAGTTGACCAAACGAATCTGAAAGTACCCTGTGAAGGACAGAAATGACACACAGTCAAAAGCAATGCAGTACAGGACAGAACAGCAAAACTCATGCACAATACATGTTACAAGATACCCACCCAGAACCAAGTTAGCATGTCAACACTGTTGGGGAGTACAGCCCACCTGTCACCACACATCGCAACACACATCCTGTCAAGTAGCCCATGGACACACTCCAACAGCACCAGAGCACCACCCACACATCATGCCAACTCACATCATTCACATGACACCTCAGGATACTCACATTCAGCTAAAGAAGTTGGTGATGAGCTGTGTGCGGACATCACCATCACCATCACCATCATCATCATCGTCACTGGCATCGTGGTCCAGGCCAGGATCCTCCACAGGTGGCGGATGTTGGTCATCGTCATCCTGGATGAGAGGCAACTCCTTCCGCACTGCCAGGTTGTGTAGCATGCAGCAGACGATGATAATCTTGCACACTTTCACAGGGGCATATGGGAGGGACCCTCCGGTCTTGTCCAGGCAGCGGAAGCGGCTCTTCAGGAGACCAAAGGTCCGCTCAATCACTCTCCTGGTCCGACCATGTGCCTCATTGTAGCGCATCTGGGCAGGTGTCACAGGGTTCCTGAGGGGTGTCAGCAACCACGGCATGTTGGGGTATCCCGAGTCACCTACGGACAGACAAGTGCACATCAGCTGACTTGGAAAAGTGGGCGGAATACTACAGATCAGATCACACACAATGGCACAAAGTCAGTACACACCGACAAGCCAGGCACGCTGGTTCTGCATCTGTGCCATCATCCTGGGGATGCGACTACTCCTCATCACAAAGGCATCGTGTGCTGAACCAGGGAAACGGGCACACACGTGTGTGATGGTCATGTCTGCAAGACACACCACCAGTGCATTGACCGAGTGGTAGTGCTTGCGGTTACGGTAGGCCTGCTCCTGGGCCTGTGGTGGTACCAAAGCCACATGTGTCCCATCAATGGAGCCAATGACATGCGGCATCCTCCCCAGGGCATAAAAGTCACTCTTCACGTCAGTGAGTCGTCGCAGTCTAGGGAAATAGATGTACCGGTTCAGGAAGAGCAACATTGCCGCCAAAACATCGCGGAGCACACGGCTGAACATGGTCTGTGACATCCCACCAGCAGACGCCACAGTATGTTGGAAGGTACCGGTGGCAAAGAAGTGTAGGGCTGCCATCACCTTCACCTTGGGGGTCAGCGCTGTAGGATACGGCCGGCCAGGCTGCAAATGTGGGGACAACTGCACTGCCAAATCCTCAATCAGCTGCCTGGTGAAGCGGTACCGTCGGATGCTGTCCCGTTCCACCATCGTTGCCAGGTCTGGGAATGGCCGATGGACAGCAGGAGCCCTGCAGTGCAGAGGAGAAGTAAGCAAGATCGTCAGTCACCCCACATATGCGGCATTGAACACACTCAAGATCCCAACATACATCATCATGAGGCACAACTACATGAAGTGTGCAGTACCGGAACGACATGTATGGTACATACATGGCCAACATCTGTCAACACGGTCCTACAGGTGGCATCAATTTGTCCCAGGTTGGCCCATTGGATATCATGATGCTGTGTCACAGTCACCCCCACAGTGACATGTGAGGACAGATTTGCCCCAGGCACCACAGCTCAACGACAGGCACATTCCCAGGGACCCTGTAATGCCACATGGACACTGGCATCACCTGGAGTATCATGTGTACACCACAGCAAAACAAACATGACCCCCACAGGTAGTGGCCACACTTGCCATGGCAGGACAGACATGGACGTCTGTGACACACACGCACAACATCAGAGTCCATGCACACACAACGTGGATGTGGAGACAGTCTCCCATTGTGCACATGAAATCAGAGACATTGTAAACACTACATGCACAAAGACTGTGGAGGGCCATCACTATTGTGCCACTGGGACACCCTGGCTCAAACATACCGTCCCACATGGGACTCACGGGGTATGTGACATGACATACACAAACACCACTGTGAAATGTGACCATGACACATGCACAGATATGAACAGTTGCACATCACAGTGGTCACGTACACGTAACACCCAGGATCCTGTCCCCATGAACACGTGCACAGCCTGGGGGTGGCTGCCCATAGGTGACACCCACAGGACAACATGTACACCAACATACACACAATAGGAAATGCAGCCTTACATGCCTTATGATAAGGTTTGGACAGGCTGTCGTGATGTAGGTGTGCCCCTCACTCCCTGGGAGCTATCTGTGGCTGCCATATGTCCATCTGAGACAGGCATGCTGACCTATGCCAGTCACATGTACAGTGATGCGTTGAACTGCAATGGACCGATCGGTGCCTCCGGCCGGCCCATTGCCTTCAATGTGTGCGGGTACGCGTTGTACCCCTGTGCGTGTTGAACTGCAATGGACCGATCGGTGCCTCCGGCCGGCCCATTGCCTTCAATGTGTGCGGGTACGCGTTGTACCCCTGTGCGTGTTGAACTGCAATGGACCGATCGGTGCCTCCGGCCGGCCCATTGCTTTCAATGTGTGCGGGTACGCGTTGTACCCCTGTGCGTGTTGAACTGCAATGGACCGATCGGTGCCTCCGGCCGGCCCATTGCCTTCAATGTGTGCGGGTACGCGTTGTACCCCTGTGCGCGTTGTACCGCAATGGACCGATCGGTGCGCACCCATTGACAATGGGCTTGCCTGGCAACGGACGCGTTTTCGAATTTCGAACGAGTCGGTTGCTGGAAAATCAGTTGGTCACCCACAACAATGTTGCAAAATCATGTATGTCATGAAGTTGAAGTTTTGAAGGATGCTGTGGGCGTGTTTTGGTGCTGCTATTCCATGGATTGGCCAGATTCAGAAGATGCAAACGACTTGGACCTATCACTTTGGACACAAGGGACAGTATCTGCCTCTCCAGCACATATATATTGCTGCCTGTTCACCTGAGAGCCCACTTGCCTGCACTACATGCTCCAGGACGACATCTGCCACTGCACTGCTGCTGTCTCTGCCCCTCTGGACCCTGCAATGGCACGTACTGTGGAGAGAGCCCCAGCCTTCAGCCTTGAGGAGAACCAGGCCCTGCTGGACAGCCTACTTCCACAGTACAGCAAGCTGTATGGGACACCAGGGGAGCAGGTGAGTGTTCTGTGCACCTCCTTTCTGAATGTGCATTTTGTCTGACTAGCAAGGCTGAAAGTCTGCACGCCACTGGCTAGCAGGCTCACTGAGTAGTTGTCACCCCCCATAGTGTGTAGTGACTTGCACTGGACAGGTATGGTGCAGTGACAGTGCTTCTGAACAGGGTTTTACTCCCCATGCAATGATACCATGTAGTGACTTCTGGAAAACTGTCCATGGGCAGCCGTGCACTGCCTGTGTACACCATGTGCCCCTGTGATTGCGACATGTATATGCAACTGTGTCATGCACGGATATGTTGCATGTGTAGTAATGGCCTTATCACTTTGTCATCCTGACAGGCTTCTGCCCATCGGAAGCATGAGATATGGAAGGACATCGTCCGGGCTGTCCGGTCCGTGGGGGTCTACAAGCGCCGGATCCGCAACTGCCAAAAGAGGTGGCAGGACCTTCGGGGCTGGACCCGGAGGATTGCACGGGTCCAGCTGAAGCTGTCGCCTCCTCGCAGGAGGGGCGGAACACGGACCCTGACCCCCCACATGCTCAGGATCCTGGCGGTGGTCTTTCCAGACCTGGATGGGCAGCTGAAGGCCAGAGAGCAGCAAGGAGGGGGTGAGTCAAAGACTGCACTGTGTACTCTGTCTAACATGCTATGTGCCCTCCTCGGGCCTGGTTAAACTGCCACAGTACAGCAGTCATGTTGTCCAGGAGCCATGTCCCTCTATTGTGCACTGCCCACTCCTCATCTGATACCCAGGTGTGGCCCTTACATGCAGGGAATTCTGTCACTTAGGACTGTGTCCTTGCAGTTTGCTTGACTCAAGGTGGGAGACAGCATCTGTTTCCCTGACTCTGTGGTGGGCATCATGGGTGGGTCCATTGCTTACACAATGCCTGTATTCTGACATGTATTCAGCGTGTTACTTTGATCTGTGGTCCAATTGCTGAGCTGATCCACCACATGTGGCTGGGGTATCTGGCACACACCCATGCTGCGGGTGGGAACAATGTTTGGGCCCCAGGAGTATGTATATGACGTGTGTCACACATACTTAGCCAGCTGCCTACAGTCCAGGGCTCATCCCTCATTCATGTGGGGCTGGACAGTCATGCCTACTCCAGGCCATACAATACACTCTGTACTCCCACTCCCGTGTATCAGCTGACACATTGTGCGCAGTGATTTGACCCCTCAGGTGTCTGCCTCTGTGTCAGTGTGCTGTGGATTAGTCGCCAGGACTGCTGTGGAGTTTCTTGGTAGGGGCTCAGCATGCCACTGGAGATGTGACCATAGGAGACGATACTTGTGTGACACATAGGTGTCTGATCAGCTGCCCATGCAGACTGGGGCATGTGAATGTGAAGTTCAGGCAGCTGTTCCCCATGCACAGCAGAGTGTGAGGGGCTCAGGTTCAGAGGGTAGTGTCACAGGTCTCCCATATGTCCAATAGGTATGACCTGGACAGATGAGGGTTAAGAGGATGTGTTGTGGGGGGATGTACATGTGCACTTGTGCAGCTCCAGGACTTGCATTCCCCATGACCTACTATTGTGACACAGTGCAGAGTGTTGTTGTCTGGCTGCAAAGTCATACATCACTGAGACAGTGATGTATGACTTTGCAGTCATGCCTCCGCCATGGCATGTGTCTACTGATTGGTGAGCCTGCAGGGGAGTGACATGTGCTACATGCACACCATAGTGGCGCTGGCTATCAGGACATGGGTGCATCATGGTGTCTGTCGCTGGTATGCATCACATGCATTTCCTATTTGACTCTGGGCATCCCTTTCATCCGGAAACCTGTACTGACTCAGTGGCAAGAGCTGTGATGTGTCCACACCGTGTCCTCTGCACTGTCCAACTACTGTGTACTTGGTGCATGTGTCAACACTGGGGTGTTGCAATCCAACAGACACCAGACAGATGGGTGCAAGGCCATGTGGGATGTGAGTGCCATGCTTGGCATCAGACTGACAATTGACTTCTCCTGTTCAATTAGGGCACTTTTAGCAATGTACAACTGATGATGCCAGGGCTTGCTCTGTGATGTGCTGTGCTCACAGTGGTGTGTGCGTTATGTGCAGGTGACTGATGTCTGTCTGTATCCCCATTGTTTGCAGATACATCCACGGCCACGGAAGGGGACAGCTCCACGGACCAGGAGGAGCCAGAGAGCCAGACTGGGTCAGCAGCCGAGGAGTGGTCGGAGGGACCCAGTGGCACGGAGGGCGAGGGGAGCCACACCGAGGAGTCCTCAGCAGCATCCACCTCAGCTGAGGACCAGAGCAACTCGGAGGATGACTCCCTTGTGGAGGCGGGTGTCAGCAGCCACCACACCCCAGCTAGTGTTGCTGTCCCCGCCACCACCAGCACCACCACCGCCCTCCCATCGGCTCCCATTCCCCAGGTCCGTGGAGGCTCCCATGTCCGGGAGCGTGTTTCCTTTGGGCCAGGCACCGCACCCCCTGCCCCTGTGTCCCCTGCTGCCCTGAGTGAGGAGTCTGTGTACCTCCTTCGCCAGCTCCATGTAGGGCAGACAGCCATGCTGAGTGTCCTCCATGCGCACACCGCGCTGTTGACTCAGCTGGTGTCGTTCATGGAGGGCATCTCATCGGGCATGTCTGACCTACAGAGGGGCAATAGGTCCATGGACTCCTCCCTGACGGCAGCAGTGTCCCTCCTCAAACGGTCCCTCACCCCTCCTGCCTCTGCTCCATCCACACTCCCCAGCACCTTACCCGTCCCAAGCACACACACACCGGCACAGGCACACACCAGCACACACACATCCAGCACACTGACACACACGCCAATGACAAAACGCACACGCACGCACATTCAGGGGACTGAAGCCAGACTCACAGGGGATGGGGCCCTGGAACACACACACGCATCCACATGCACTGCGCAGTCCTCAGTTCCCTCTCCCTCCAAAGCACCCTCCCTTGCCTCACATGCAACCCCAAAGTCACAGCAGCTCTTCCTCTGTGACCTCGGCCTCTTCCCCACCGATGAAGCTGCTCCAGCATCCCGGGGGAAGAGGAAGCCCACCCACACGGAGCAGAGTGCCCCTCGCCCCCGGACACCCTCCCCCAGGCGCAGACGGACTGAGGCCCCCACCCGCAAGTCCCCCGGAGTGGTAAGACAAAGACCCCGCCACCGCCCTGCAGCTCAGGCACAAGGTCTCCGTCCTCCATCCCTCAGGCCCCCACTGCACAGGTGCCCCCACCACACCCTGCCCCAGGTTCCCCCACCCACAGATATACCATCCCCAAGAGGATCAGGCCTTCTCCCCCTGCCACTTGCTCTCCCAGCACCACACCCCCGCTGCACTTGTCTGTGCCACTGATGTGGTGAGGGTGTCCTCCCCCTCTGTCCAACCCACCTTGCCTGTTCCCCATTCTCCTCCCCTGGAGGTAGGCACTGCAGTGGAGTCCACTACCGCCCTGTCTGACTTGGGCACTGCAGTGGCGGACCTGTCCACCCCATCTGCAGGGTCCACTGCAGTTGTGCCGGCACCCACGACATCTGAGTCATGCCCCCCAGTTGTGCCGGCACACACCATGTCAGACACCTCCACTGCAGTTGTCAGTGGCTCTCCAGCACCCACCACCCCTTCCCTGACTCCCCCTGGTGAGCCCTGATCCTGTCCCTGCGGTGCCTGGCCTGCCTCCCGGTTGCCCCTCCTAGTGGATTGTCCCTGGTTTTGTGCAGGCATGCGTAGGGTGACATCTGCCAGTGTCACCCTGTTTGAACTTTGACAATGGACTGGCCATTGGCCTTTGCTCTATTTTTTCTGGACGTCGTTATCAAACAACACATATGCTGAATAAAGCAACTTTCTTTTCTCTAGTGCTCATGCTTCAGATGTACATGTTGTTGGTGCTGCTAACCATGCCCTTGCTGCAGTGATGGTGATATCTGGTCTCATGATTATGAAGTGTTACTGTGCAGGAACCCATGTGGTCCAGGGGGAATGTGTCCTATCATGTGGTGTATCCATGTCATCAATAGCAGCATCTGAGGGTGTCATGTGTTCAGTATTTGGCAATGGGTTTCCTACTTACATTGGCAATTTCATATCTGTGGCTTCCACCCCTGCACATCTGTTGTGCCTGCCATCGTTGCATTTGTCTACTTCCCTGACCGTGTTGCCATCTCCAGTGGACATGCAGGTTTGGGCATCAATGGGGAAGGACTCATCCGTGTAGTCAGTGCAACATTGCTATACAAGTGTGTTGGATCTGTGCTGATGATTCCGTTGGCACATCCATGACCAGGCTGATGTGATGGGAGCCCTCATTTGGTGCTAATTGTTGATTGTGTGACCAAGTGCTCAGCTGACATGATGGGGCCCTACTGAGGCAACATATGGCACAGCTTTCCTCACACAGGAGTGGAGTCCCCTCATGGCAGTGTGTACACGTGTGACATTGCCTGCGCACAAGGTGTGTGTTGTATGTGCATGTCTGTGTGTTCACTTCCATTCATCTGCGCATGCTGTGATCCCTAGTGTTGTACCTGTTTGTGATGCTTGCTGACTTGAGCTATGTTCCCCCAAAGTCTTCTCCCTGTGTTCTCTGTGATGTGGGTGCATGGCACATTACTGGTCATCAGGGTGTCACCCATAGGTGTGTTTTCGGTCAGGGCTGAGTTTGTGTGCAGACGCAGATGGGTCACAGTCAGGTTTCCCCTTGGCACTTGTTGTTTGCCCCTGTCATGTGATTTCCAGTTTGTGTTATCTTTCAGTGATTGTGACACGTTGTGTGTGTGACTGCTGGCACTCCTCAGGGTCCGGGCTGCAATGTTGGTTGTTGTCTATGTGTGTTCTTTGTGGGTGACCTTGGCTTCTTCATTGGTGTGTGACTGTGGCTGGGATCCCATTGGTCGGTGTGGTATTGCCGTCATGTCCATGTACAGCGTAGTGTGCAGTGTGTCAGACATTCAGGAGTCTTGTTGAGTGTCCATGTGTGATGTGTTTCTACACCTTGGTTCCCACCCACCACCCTGGAATAGTCATGGGTGCATGTGCAATGTCACCAGTGCATGTGTACTTCACTGCTGCACATTGTCAGAGGTCGAGGGGTGTGGTGTTGAGTGTGTGCAGATGAGAGTTGTTGCCCGGCTAGGCCCCTGCCTCCATGTTGGCCTTGGCTTACTGGCCATGCTGATTGATTTGTGCTTGTGTAGGTGTGATGGTAGTTTGTTGCTCAGGACACCTGACTGTGGTTCACAGTGTGAACGACATTTAGCTTTGTCATCACAGTGGTATTTTTATTCAGCCCAGGGTCACCACATTGTGGGGGCCCTGGGGGTGGTGCTGTGGTGTGTCTGTGTCTTGCTGTGTCAGTTGTTGTTCCTACGTGCCTGTGTGACATGTGTGTTTTGTGCTCCCTCTCACCTGACAATGCCTGCTTGCCCACATAGGGGATTTGGATCCATGAGTTACCTTAGTGTGGCAGTGTATGCACATCTGTATGATTGGTATTCAGCTCTCCTCATGTGTTGTGTGGTTGCCTGGGGACACTGGCACCCCCACCCCTCACCTGCTGTGTATGATGACAGTGTTGGTCTGCCTGTTTGTGTTTGTGCATCTGCACCACTGCATTGGCATATCTTGGGTGTGCCATTGGCTGTATGTTGTTTGGTGTGTTTCCCCTGCTGTCCCTGGGACTCCTAGGTCATCGGTCAGCACAGTGATCATGGTTTGTGTGTCCCATTGCTGCCATGGTATGGTATCTGTTCACCTCACATCTGCTGTCTCCACAGGATATCTGCATTTGTGTGCCCATTGGTGCAAATATGTGGTTCTGCATTCTGATGGTCACTTCTGTCATTGTGTCATTGATGACTGTTGACGGTCTCAGCCCCCATGGGTGTTGTTTGTCTGCACATGGCCAAAGGAATGTTTCATTTGCACTGCAGTATTTGGCTCCCCCAATTTATGTTGCAATGGGACACATACACTACTTTGCCACAGATGAGTTTTTGGTTCTGTGACCAGGAATGATCCATGCAGTTTGGCAGTTGCAGCTCTTTCTTTGTCAACAATTACCTTTTGGTCACTGTGATGATGAGGGTGTAGACCCCATTGCCACAATGGTCAAAATGTGCTTCAGCTATGGACCCCACACTTGCCTTTTGGTCACTGTGATGATGGGGGTTTAGACCCCATTGCCACAATGGTCAAAATGTGCTTCAGCTATGGACCCCACACTTGCCTTTTGGTCACTGTGATGATGGGGGTTTAGGCCCCATTGCCACAATGGTCATGGGCTGCTTGCATTGTGGGTGCCACACACATATATGTGTGGCACATGTGCTAGGGGGTCACATTGTATGTTCAAAGTCATGTTCGGTGTTGTAGGCATTTGACACAGCCTACACACGCTTGTCATGGTGGTGGGGGGATGTCTTAATCTTGCATTCCCTAGGTTGTGGTGTGCTTGTTGTGTCATGCATTGTCCATCCTATGAGTGGGGGTGGTAGTAGTGGTGGGCATCCTGCCCCCCGTGGGTGAGGGTGGTAGTAGTGGTGGGCATCCTGCCCCCTGGCTAAGGGTGGTAGTAGTGGTAGGCATCCTGCCCCCCTGGGTGAGGGTGGTAGTAGTGGTGGGCATCCTGCCCCCCTGGGTGAGGGTGGTAGTAGTGGTAGGCATCCTGCCCCCCTGGGTGAGGGTGGTAGTAGTGGTGGGCATCCTGCCCCCCTGGCTAAGGGTGGTAGTAGTGGTGGGCATCCAGCCCCCCTGGCTAAGGGTGGTAGTAGTGGTAGGCATCCTGCCCCCTGGGTGAGGGTGGTAGTAGTGGTAGGCATCCTGCCCCCCTGGCTAAGGGTGGTAGTAGTGGTGGGCATCCTGCCCCCTGGCTAAGGGTGGTAGTAGTGGTAGGCATCCTGCCCCCCTGGGTGAGGGTGGTAGTAGTGGTGGGCATCCTGCCCCCCTGGCTAAGGGTGGTAGTAGTGGTGGGCATCCAGCCCCCCTGGCTAAGGGTGGTAGTAGTGGTAGGCATCCTGCCCCCTGGGTGAGGGTGGTAGTAGTGGTAGGCATCCTGCCCCCCTGGGTGAGGGTGGTAGTAGTGGTGGGCATCCTGCCCCCTGGCTAAGGG